>CM055125.1:399158203-399271524 GCA_029206835.1 Rana muscosa | reverse complement strand
AGGGGTCACCATGGTAACCAGGCAGTGTGCGGTGAGAGGTCACCATGGTAACCAGGCAGTGTGCGGTGAGAGGTCGCCATGGTAACCAGGCAGTGTGCGGTGAGAGGTCACCATGGTAACCAGGCAGTGTGCTGTGAGAGGTCACCATGGTAATGGGCAGTGTGCTGTGAGAGGTCACCATGGTAATGGGCAGTGTGCTGTGAGAGGTCGCCATGGTAACCAGGCAGTGTGAGGTGAGAGGTCACCATGGTAACCAGGCAGTGTGCGGTGAGGGGTCGCCATGGTAACGGGCAGTGTGCTGTGAGGGGTCACCATGGTAACCAGGCAGTGTGCGGTGAGAGGTCACCATGGTAACCAGGCAGTGTGCGGTGAGAGGTCGCCATGGTAACCAGGCAGTGTGCGGTGAGAGGTCGCCATGGTAACCAGGCAGTGTGCGGTGAGAGGTCACCATGGTAACCAGGCAGTGTGCTGTGAGAGGTCACCATGGTAATGGGCAGTGTGCTGTGAGAGGTCGCCATGGTAACCAGGCAGTGTGCGGTGAGGGGTCGCCATGGTAACGGGCAGTGTGCTGTGAGAGGTCACCATGGTAACCAGGCAGTGTGCGGTGAGAGGTCGCCATGGTAACCAGGCAGTGTGCGGTGAGAGGTCACCATGGTAACCAGGCAGTGTGCTGTGAGAGGTCACCATGGTAATGGGCAGTGTGCTGTGAGAGGTCGCCATGGTAACCAGGCAGTGTGCAGTGAGGGGTCGCCATGGTAACGGGCAGTGTGCTGTGAGAGGTCACCATGGTAACCAGGCAGTGTGCGGTGAGAGGTCATACAGAACCGTCACCAGAACTGAGGGCCCCGAACCACCTGTCTGTCAGTCAGTCTATAAGGGTTCTATAGGGGTAGTCTGTAGGGTAGTCTATGGGGTGGTTATAATGTAGTCTATAAGATGGCTGTAGGGTAGTCTATAAGGGTTCTACAGGGGTAGTCTATAGGGTGGATATAGGGGTAGTCTATAGGGTTATATAGGGTGGTCTATAAGGTGGATATAGGGGTAGTCTTTGGGGTGGATATAGGGGTAGTCTGTAGGGTGGATATAGGGGTAGTCTGTAGGGTAGTCTATAGGGTGGATATAGGGGTAGTCTATAGGGTTCTATAGGGGTAGTCTGTAAGGTGGCTGTAGGGTAGTCTATAAGTTGGATATAGGGATAGTCTTTGGGGTGGATAAAGGGGTAGTCTTTGGGGTGGATATAGGGGTAGTCTGTAGGGTTTTATAGGGGTAGTCTTTGGGGTGGATAAAGGGGTAGTCTTTGGGGTGGATATAGGGGTAGTCTGTAGGGTGGATATAGGGGTAGTCTGTAGGGTGGATATAGGGGTAGGGTGGCTGTAGGGTAGTCTATAAGGTGGATATAGGGGTAGTCTTTGGGTGGATATAGGGGTAGTCTGTAGGGTTTTATAGGGGTAGTCTTTGGGGTGGATAAAGGGGTAGTCTTTGGGGTGGATAAAGGGGTAGTCTTTGGGGTGGATATAGGGGTAGTCTTTGGGGTGGATATAGGGGTAGTCTGTAGGGTTTTATAGGGGTAGTCTTTGGGGTGGATAAAGGGGTAGTCTTTGGGGTGGATATAGGGGTAGTCTATAGGGTGGATATAGGGGTAGTCTATAGGGTTCTATAGGGGTAGTCTGTAAGGTGGCTGTAGGGTAGTCTATAAGTTGGATATAGGGATAGTCTTTGGGGTGGATAAAGGGGTAGTCTTTGGGGTGGATATAGGGGTAGTCTGTAGGGTTTTATAGGGGTAGTCTTTGGGGTGGATAAAGGGGTAGTCTTTGGGGTGGATATAGGGGTAGTCTGTAGGGTGGATATAGGGGTAGTCTGTAGGGTGGATATAGGGGTAGTCTGTAGGGTGGATATAGGGGTAGGGTGGCTGTAGGGTAGTCTATAAGGTGGATATAGGGGTAGTCTTTGGGGTGGATATAGGGGTAGTCTGTAGGGTTTTATAGGGGTAGTCTTTGGGGTGGATAAAGGGGTAGTCTTTGGGGTGGATAAAGGGGTAGTCTGTAGGGTGGATATAGGGGTAGGGTGGCTGTAGGGTAGTCTATAAGGTGGATATAGGGGTAGTCTTTGGGGTGGATATAGGGGTAGTCTGTAGGGTGGATATAGGGGTAGTCTGTAGGGTGGATATAGGGGTAGTCTTTGGGGTGGATATAGGGGTAGTCTGTGGGGTTTTATAGGGTGGTCTATAAGGTGGATATAGGGGTAGTCTATAAGGGTTCTATAGGGGTAGTCTGTAGGGTGGTCTATAAGGTGGATATAGGGGTAGTCTGTAGGGTGGATATAGGGGTAGTCTTTGGGGTGGATATAGGGGTAGTCTGTAGGGTGGATATAGGGGTAGCCTGTAGGGTAGTCTGTAGGGTGGCTGTAGGGTGGATATAGGGGTAGTCTATAGGGTTCTATAGGGGTAGTCTGTAAGGTGGCTGTAGGGTAGTCTATAAGTTGGATATAGGGATAGTCTTTGGGGTGGATAAAGGGGTAGTCTTTGGGGTGGATATAGGGGTAGTCTGTAGGGTTTTATAGGGGTAGTCTTTGGGGTGGATAAAGGGGTAGTCTTTGGGGTGGATATAGGGGTAGTCTGTAGGGTTTTATAGGGGTAGTCTTTGGGGTGGATAAAGGGGTAGTCTTTGGGGTGGATATAGGGGTAGTCTGTAGGGTGGATATAGGGGTAGTCTGTAGGGTGGATATAGGGGTAGTCTGTAAGGTGGCTGTAGGGTAGTCTATAAGTTGGATATAGGGATAGTCTTTGGGGTGGATAAAGGGGTAGTCTTTGGGGTGGATATAGGGGTAGTCTGTAGGGTTTTATAGGGGTAGTCTTTGGGGTGGATAAAGGGGTAGTCTTTGGGGTGGATATAGGGGTAGTCTGTAGGGTAGTCTATAGGGTGGATATAGGGGTAGTCTATAGGGTTCTATAGGGGTAGTCTGTAAGGTGGCTGTAGGGTAGTCTATAAGTTGGATATAGGGATAGTCTATGGGGTGGATAAAGGGGTAGTCTTTGGGGTGGATATAGGGGTAGTCTGTAGGGTTTTATAGGGGTAGTCTTTGGGGTGGATAAAGGGGTAGTCTTTGGGGTGGATATAGGGGTAGTCTGTAGGGTGGATATAGGGGTAGGGTGGCTGTAGGGTAGTCTATAAGGTGGATATAGGGGTAGTCTTTGGGGTGGATATAGGGGTAGTCTGTAGGGTTTTATAGGGGTAGTCTTTGGGGTGGATAAAGGGGTAGTCTTTGGGGTGGATAAAGGGGTAGTCTTTGGGGTGGATATAGGGGTAGTCTTTGGGGTGGATATAGGGGTAGTCTGTAGGGTTTTATAGGGGTAGTCTTTGGGGTGGATAAAGGGGTAGTCTTTGGGGTGGATATAGGGGTAGTCTATAGGGTGGATATAGGGGTAGTCTATAGGGTTCTATAGGGGTAGTCTGTAAGGTGGCTGTAGGGTAGTCTATAAGTTGGATATAGGGATAGTCTTTGGGGTGGATAAAGGGGTAGTCTTTGGGGTGGATATAGGGGTAGTCTGTAGGGTTTTATAGGGGTAGTCTTTGGGGTGGATAAAGGGGTAGTCTTTGGGGTGGATATAGGGGTAGTCTGTAGGGTGGATATAGGGGTAGTCTGTAGGGTGGATATAGGGGTAGTCTGTAGGGTGGATATAGGGGTAGGGTGGCTGTAGGGTAGTCTATAAGGTGGATATAGGGGTAGTCTTTGGGGTGGATATAGGGGTAGTCTGTAGGGTTTTATAGGGGTAGTCTTTGGGGTGGATAAAGGGGTAGTCTTTGGGATGGATAAAGGGGTAGTCTGTAGGGTGGATATAGGGGTAGGGTGGCTGTAGGGTAGTCTATAAGGTGGATATAGGGGTAGTCTTTGGGGTGGATATAGGGGTAGTCTGTAGGGTGGATATAGGGGTAGTCTGTAGGGTGGATATAGGGGTAGTCTTTGGGGTGGATATAGGGGTAGTCTGTGGGGTTTTATAGGGTGGTCTATAAGGTGGATATAGGGGTAGTCTATAAGGGTTCTATAGGGGTAGTCTGTAGGGTGGTCTATAAGGTGGATATAGGGGTAGTCTGTAGGGTGGATATAGGGGTAGTCTTTGGGGTGGATATAGGGGTAGTCTGTAGGGTAGTCTGTAGGGTGGATATAGGGGTAGTCTATAGGGTTCTATAGGGGTAGTCTGTAAGGTGGCTGTAGGGTAGTCTATAAGTTGGATATAGGGATAGTCTTTGGGGTGGATAAAGGGGTAGTCTTTGGGGTGGATATAGGGGTAGTCTGTAGGGTTTATAGGGGTAGTCTTTGGGGTGGATAAAGGGGTAGTCTTTGGGGTGGATATAGGGGTAGTCTGTAGGGTTTTATAGGGGTAGTCTTTGGGGTGGATAAAGGGGTAGTCTTTGGGGTGGATATAGGGGTAGTCTGTAGGGTGGATATAGGGGTAGTCTGTAGGGTGGATATAGGGGTAGTCTGTAAGGTGGCTGTAGGGTAGTCTATAAGTTGGATATAGGGATAGTCTTTGGGGTGGATAAAGGGGTAGTCTTTGGGGTGGATATAGGGGTAGTCTGTAGGGTTTTATAGGGGTAGTCTTTGGGGTGGATAAAGGGGTAGTCTTTGGGGTGGATATAGGGGTAGTCTGTAGGGTGGATATAGGGGTAGTCTGTAGGGTGGATATAGGGGTAGTCTGTAGGGTGGATATAGGGGTAGGGTGGCTGTAGGGTAGTCTATAAGGTGGATATAGGGGTAGTCTTTGGGGTGGATATAGGGGTAGTCTGTAGGGTTTTATAGGGGTAGTCTTTGGGGTGGATAAAGGGGTAGTCTTTGGGGTGGATAAAGGGGTAGTCTTTGGGGTGGATATAGGGGTAGTCTTTGGGGTGGATATAGGGGTAGTCTGTAGGGTTTTATAGGGGTAGTCTTTGGGGTGGATAAAGGGGTAGTCTTTGGGGTGGATATAGGGGTAGTCTATAGGGTGGATATAGGGGTAGTCTATAGGGTTCTATAGGGGTAGTCTGTAAGGTGGCTGTAGGGTAGTCTATAAGTTGGATATAGGGATAGTCTTTGGGGTGGATAAAGGGGTAGTCTTTGGGGTGGATATAGGGGTAGTCTGTAGGGTTTTATAGGGGTAGTCTTTGGGGTGGATAAAGGGGTAGTCTTTGGGGTGGATATAGGGGTAGTCTGTAGGGTGGATATAGGGGTAGTCTGTAGGGTGGATATAGGGGTAGGGTGGCTGTAGGGTAGTCTATAAGGTGGATATAGGGGTAGTCTGTAGGGTTTTATAGGGGTAGTCTTTGGGGCGGATAAAGGGGTAGTCTTTGGGGTGGATAAAGGGGTAGTCTTTGGGGTGGATATAGGGGTAGTCTTTGGGGTGGATATAGGGGTAGTCTTTGGGGTGGATATAGGGGTAGTCTGTAGGGTTTTATAGGGGTAGTCTTTGGGGTGGATAAAGGGGTAGTCTTTGGGGTGGATATAGGGGTAGTCTATAGGGTGGATATAGGGGTAGTCTATAGGGTTCTATAGGGGTAGTCTGTAAGGTGGCTGTAGGGTAGTCTATAAGTTGGATATAGGGATAGTCTTTGGGGTGGATAAAGGGGTAGTCTTTGGGGTGGATATAGGGGTAGTCTGTAGGGTTTTATAGGGGTAGTCTTTGGGGTGGATAAAGGGGTAGTCTTTGGGGTGGATATAGGGGTAGCCTGTAGGGTGGATATAGGGGTAGTCTGTAGGGTGGATATAGGGGTAGTCTGTAGGGTGGATATAGGGGTAGGGTGGATATAGGGGTAGTCTTTGGGGTGGATATAGGGGTAGTCTGTAGGGTTTTATAGGGGTAGTCTTTGGGGTGGATAAAGGGGTAGTCTTTGGGGTGGATAAAGGGGTAGTCTGTAGGGTGGATATAGGGGTAGGGTGGCTGTAGGGTAGTCTATAAGGTGGATATAGGGGTAGTCTTTGGGGTGGATATAGGGGTAGTCTGTAGGGTGGATATAGGGGTAGTCTGTAGGGTGGCTGTAGGGTAGTCTATAAGGTGGATATAGGGGTAGACTTTGGGGTGGATATAGGGGTAGTCTGTGGGGTTTTATAGGGTGGTCTATAAGGTGGATATAGGGGTAGTCTATAAGGGTTCTATAGGGGTAGTCTGTAGGGTGGTCTATAAGGTGGATATAGGGGTAGTCTGTAGGGTGGATATAGGGGTAGTCTGTAGGGTGGATATAGGGGTAGTCTGTAGGGTGGATATAGGGGTAGTCTGTAGGGTGGATATAGGGGTAGGGTGGCTGTAGGGTAGTCTATAAGGTGGATATAGGGGTAGTCTTTGGGGTGGATATAGGGGTAGTCTGTAGGGTTTTATAGGGGTAGTCTTTGGGGTGGATAAAGGGGTAGTCTTTGGGGTGGATATAGGGGTAGTCTATAGGGTGGATATAGGGGTAGTCTATAGGGTTCTATAGGGGTAGTCTGTAAGGTGGCTGTAGGGTAGTCTATAAGTTGGATATAGGGATAGTCTTTGGGGTGGATAAAGGGGTAGTCTTTGGGGTGGATATAGGGGTAGTCTGTAGGGTTTTATAGGGGTAGTCTTTGGGGTGGATAAAGGGGTAGTCTTTGGGGTGGATATAGGGGTAGTCTGTAGGGTGGATATAGGGGTAGTCTGTAGGGTGGATATAGGGGTAGGGTGGCTGTAGGGTAGTCTATAAGGTGGATATAGGGGTAGTCTGTAGGGTTTTATAGGGGTAGTCTTTGGGGTGGATAAAGGGGTAGTCTTTGGGGTGGATAAAGGGGTAGTCTTTGGGGTGGATATAGGGGTAGTCTTTGGGGTGGATATAGGGGTAGTCTGTAGGGTTTTATAGGGGTAGTCTTTGGGGTGGATAAAGGGGTAGTCTTTGGGGTGGATATAGGGGTAGTCTATAGGGTGGATATAGGGGTAGTCTATAGGGTTCTATAGGGGTAGTCTGTAAGGTGGCTGTAGGGTAGTCTATAAGTTGGATATAGGGATAGTCTTTGGGGTGGATAAAGGGGTAGTCTTTGGGGTGGATATAGGGGTAGTCTGTAGGGTTTTATAGGGGTAGTCTTTGGGGTGGATAAAGGGGTAGTCTTTGGGGTGGATATAGGGGTAGCCTGTAGGGTGGATATAGGGGTAGTCTGTAGGGTGGATATAGGGGTAGTCTGTAGGGTGGATATAGGGGTAGGGTGGCTGTAGGGTAGTCTATAAGGTGGATATAGGGGTAGTCTTTGGGGTGGATATAGGGGTAGTCTGTAGGGTTTTATAGGGGTAGTCTTTGGGGTGGATAAAGGGGTAGTCTTTGGGGTGGATAAAGGGGTAGTCTGTAGGGTGGATATAGGGGTAGGGTGGCTGTAGGGTAGTCTATAAGGTGGATATAGGGGTAGTCTTTGGGGTGGATATAGGGGTAGTCTGTAGGGTGGATATAGGGGTAGTCTGTAGGGTGGCTGTAGGGTAGTCTATAAGGTGGATATAGGGGTAGACTTTGGGGTGGATATAGGGGTAGTCTGTGGGGTTTTATAGGGTGGTCTATAAGGTGGATATAGGGGTAGTCTATAAGGGTTCTATAGGGGTAGTCTGTAGGGTGGATATAGGGGTAGTCTTTGGGGTGGATATAGGGGTAGTCTGTAGGGTGGATATAGGGGTAGTCTGTAGGGTAGTCTGTAGGGTGGCTGTAGGGTAGTCTATAGGGTGGATATGGGGGTAGTCTATAGGGTTCTATAGGGGTAGTCTGTAAGGTGGCTGTAGGGTAGTCTATAAGTTGGATATAGGGATAGTCTTTGGGGTGGATAAAGGGGTAGTCTTTGGGGTGGATATAGGGGTAGTCTGTAGGGTTTTATAGGGGTAGTCTTTGGGGTGGATAAAGGGGTAGTCTTTGGGGTGGATATAGGGGTAGTCTGTAGGGTTTTATAGGGGTAGTCTTTGGGGTGGATAAAGGGGTAGTCTTTGGGGTGGATATAGGGGTAGTCTGTAGGGTGGATATAGGGGTAGTCTGTAAGGTGGCTGTAGGGTAGTCTATAAGTTGGATATAGGGATAGTCTTTGGGGTGGATAAAGGGGTAGTCTTTGGGGTGGATATAGGGGTAGTCTGTAGGGTTTTATAGGGGTAGTCTTTGGGGTGGATAAAGGGGTAGTCTTTGGGGTGGATATAGGGGTAGTCTGTAGGGTGGATATAGGGGTAGTCTGTAGGGTGGATATAGGGGTAGTCTGTAGGGTGGATATAGGGGTAGGGTGGCTGTAGGGTAGTCTATAAGGTGGATATAGGGGTAGTCTTTGGGGTGGATATAGGGGTAGTCTGTAGGGTTTTATAGGGGTAGTCTTTGGGGTGGATAAAGGGGTAGTCTTTGGGGTGGATAAAGGGGTAGTCTTTGGGGTGGATATAGGGGTAGTCTTTGGGGTGGATATAGGGGTAGTCTGTAGGGTTTTATAGGGGTAGTCTTTGGGGTGGATAAAGGGGTAGTCTTTGGGGTGGATATAGGGGTAGTCTATAGGGTGGATATAGGGGTAGTCTATAGGGTTCTATAGGGGTAGTCTGTAAGGTGGCTGTAGGGTAGTCTATAAGTTGGATATAGGGATAGTCTTTGGGGTGGATAAAGGGGTAGTCTTTGGGGTGGATATAGGGGTAGTCTGTAGGGTTTTATAGGGGTAGTCTTTGGGGTGGATATAGGGGTAGTCTGTAGGGTGGATATAGGGGTAGTCTGTAGGGTGGATATAGGGGTAGTCTGTAGGGTGGATATAGGGGTAGGGTGGCTGTAGGGTAGTCTATAAGGTGGATATAGGGGTAGTCTTTGGGGTGGATATAGGGGTAGTCTGTAGGGTTTTATAGGGGTAGTCTTTGGGGTGGATAAAGGGGTAGTCTTTGGGGTGGATAAAGGGGTAGTCTGTAGGGTGGATATAGGGGTAGGGTGGCTGTAGGGTAGTCTATAAGGTGGATATAGGGGTAGTCTTTGGGGTGGATATAGGGGTAGTCTGTAGGGTGGATATAGGGGTAGTCTGTAGGGTGGATATAGGGGTAGTCTGTAGGGTGGATATAGGGGTAGGGTGGCTGTAGGGTAGTCTATAAGGTGGATATAGGGGTAGTCTTTGGGGTGGATATAGGGGTAGTCTGTAGGGTTTTATAGGGGTAGTCTTTGGGGTGGATAAAGGGGTAGTCTTTGGGGTGGATAAAGGGGTAGTCTGTAGGGTGGATATAGGGGTAGGGTGGCTGTAGGGTAGTCTATAAGGTGGATATAGGGGTAGTCTTTGGGGTGGATATAGGGGTAGTCTGTAGGGTGGATATAGGGGTAGTCTGTAGGGTGGCTGTAGGGTAGTCTATAAGGTGGATATAGGGGTAGTCTTTGGGGTGGATATAGGGGTAGTCTGTGGGGTTTTATAGGGTGGTCTATAAGGTGGATATAGGGGTAGTCTATAAGGGTTCTATAGGGGTAGTCTGTAGGGTGGTCTATAAGGTGGATATAGGGGTAGTCTGTAGGGTGGATATAGGGGTAGTCTTTGGGGTGGATATAGGGGTAGTCTGTAGGGTGGATATAGGGGTAGTCTGTAGGGTAGTCTGTAGGGTGGCTGTAGGGTAGTCTATAGGGTGGATATAGGGGTAGTCTATAGGGTTCTATAGGGGTAGTCTGTAAGGTGGCTGTAGGGTAGTCTATAAGTTGGATATAGGGATAGTCTTTGGGGTGGATAAAGGGGTAGTCTTTGGGGTGGATATAGGGGTAGTCTGTAGGGTTTTATAGGGGTAGTCTTTGGGGTGGATAAAGGGGTAGTCTTTGGGGTGGATATAGGGGTAGTCTGTAGGGTTTTATAGGGGTAGTCTTTGGGGTGGATAAAGGGGTAGTCTTTGGGGTGGATATAGGGGTAGTCTGTAGGGTGGATATAGGGGTAGTCTGTAGGGTGGATATAGGGGTAGTCTGTAGGGTGGATATAGGGGTAGGGTGGCTGTAGGGTAGTCTATAAGGTGGATATAGGGGTAGTCTTTGGGGTGGATATAGGGGTAGTCTGTAGGGTTTTATAGGGGTAGTCTTTGGGGTGGATAAAGGGGTAGTCTTTGGGGTGGATAAAGGGGTAGTCTTTGGGGTGGATATAGGGGTAGTCTGTAGGGTGGATATAGGGGTAGGGTGGCTGTAGGGTAGTCTATAAGGTGGATATAGGGGTAGTCTTTGGGGTGGATATAGGGGTAGTCTGTAGGGTGGATATAGGGGTAGTCTGTAGGGTAGTCTATAAGGTGGATATAGGGGTAGTCTTTGGGGTGGATATAGGGGTAGTCTGTGGGGTTTTATAGGGTGGTCTATAAGGTGGATATAGGGGTAGTCTATAAGGGTTCTATAGGGGTAGTCTGTAGGGTGGTCTATAAGGTGGATATAGGGGTAGTCTGTAGGGTTTTATAGGGGTAGTCTGTAGGGTGGATATAGGGGTAGTCTTTGGGGTGGATATAGGGGTAGTCTGTAGGGTGGATATAGGGGTAGTCTGTAGGGTGGCTGTAGGGTAGTCTATAAGGTGGATATAGGGGTAGTCTTTGGGGTGGATATAGGGGTAGTCTGTAGGGTTTTATAGGGTGGTCTATAAGGTGGATATAGGGGTAGTCTATAAGGGTTCTATAGGGGTAGTCTGTAGGGTGGTCTATAAGGTGGATATAGGGGTAGTCTGTAGGGTAGTCTATAGGGTTTTATAGGGGTAGTCTATACGGTGGCTACGCTTTCTTCCATAAGAAGGCCTCAGTAAACAGGACTGTGAGTGCTGCATGTTCAGCAAAGTTGAGACCCCCGAGAAAGCCCCCGGGGTACAAAGTCTTAAGAAGCGCCCCAATGTTTGTTAGCGTACCCCACAAGGGACGATGGACTTTGCTGCAGGACGGCTCCCAGGTTGCGGCCCCTCTGTCTCCCCTGAATAGCGCGGTGGGTACACAGGGAAGAGGCGCCGGGATGCTGACATCACAGGGGTAGGAAGAAAATTGCTGTAACTGGATCAGGGGAATGCAACTCCCGATATTTTAGAGGACAGAAAAATTTTGATTTTCCAGAAAATTTAAAACTGGGCGGAGTCTGGAAGGTCCAATAAAACAAAACACTTATTTTCCTTCTTTTAATCGTTCTATAGAATACACAGTTCATATGACGTATAAAGCAAAAAAAAAAAATTAAAAATCTGATATAAACAATGAGAGTCGCACTTCAGCTGTCACTGAGAATTCCCTTCAAGCCGCCATTCACACCGGTGCGACTTGCCATGCGATATGACAGATCCAAATCAATCACATGACAAGTCGCAGCCCATTGCTGGCAATGGAACCATTTATATCGCCGCAACTCATGTCGCAGTGATTATGAAGAAGGTTCCTGCGCTACTTTTTTACCGATTTCATTGCGCCTCGCATGGACTTCTGTTTGAATGAAGCCGCAATCTGCAATGAAACCGGCAGTGCAAATCGCAACTGATGTGCGGCTTTGAAGTAGCGTGGTTTCAAAGCCGCAGCGGTGAGAACCGGGGGCTAAATGGAAAACGTGGACCGCCTTCCAACGCAGCCGACATCACCAAACTCTCCGACAGGATCGCACTGCTTTCCCGTTCTTTTAACACCCCCCCCCCCCCCCAAAAAGAAACAAAGGCTGGAAAATCAATGTTTCAATGTTTGCTTTTTGTAGTAACAGATAAATAATAATCACCCTCATTGATTGGTTATCAGAGAGGTTAGCAGTGTGCAGGGCTTGAACAGTCTTGAAGCTCCAAGTTATAATTGTTGCAGAAATATGGAACAGCGTTCCATACAGAGAATGTGACCCAGGAGCAGACGTACAATCTCGGCTGGAAACGCAGGCGGGACATTTTTGTGATCAGCACTTTGGCTGCCGGACCCGGCGGCACACATAGGCGCGGATTTACTAAAGGCAAAGAGACGGTGCACTTTGCAAGGGCAGCGGCTCCAGAGCTTAGTAAATGAGGAGGAGCTTCACTATATAAAGAATAGCCAATCACGTGCAAGGAAAATAAAAAGCAAACATCATTTTTTTGCTGGCACGTGATTGGATGATGGAAGTCAGCAGAGCTCCTCCTCCTTTCATAAGCTCTGGAGTAACGTGCTCAGTCTATCTGCCTTTAGTAAATCCCCCCCCCCCTATTGATGGCACCTGTGCAAAGGAAGTGGCCCCCCCGCATGCTCCACGTAGGTCAGCACCCTCCTGCTACAGCACCCCCCCCCAACCTTTTTTTAGGGTCAGGAAACTGAGGCGCCTGAACAGTTTATAGGAAGTCCAAAAATCCCCTTTTTCTATCTCCTGGAAGTCTAGCCTGGACCTGACTAGTCCTAAAAATGCTCCCCCCCTCCTAATCCCTATGCTGACTAACCTGTGTAAGAAAGATATATACTTACCTATTTTCAGCCCGTTACGGTCTTCCGTGATCCAGATCCCCTGTGTCAGTCAGCGGCAGCTGCAGGGGAGAGGAGGGAGCGCCGACAACAGATGGACCATGGGAGCCTATGGGTGATGTCACCAGAACAGGCTGCTGGGGAGAGCGACGGACAACGGCTGGGAATTCCAGGAGTGGTGGTTGTCACCCATAGGCTCCAATGTCCCAGCTGTTGTTGGTGCTCCCTCCTCTCCTCTGCAGCCTATGGGTGATGTCACCACACCAGGCTGCTGGGGAGAGCGACGGACAACGGCTGGGAATTCCGGGAGTGGTGGTTGTCACCCATAGGCTCCAATGTCCCAGCTGTTGTTGGTGCTCCCTCCTCTCCTCTGCAGCCTATGGGTGATGTCACCACACCAGGCTGCTGGGGAGAGCGACGGACAATGGCTGGGAATTCTAGGAGTGGTGGTGTCACCCATAGGCTCCAATGTCCCAGCTGTTGTTGGTGCTCCCTCCTCTCCTCTTCAGTCGCCACTGAATAACACAGGGGAGTTGGATCATGAAACCAGAGCAGCTCAGAGGAGGAGGGAGCGCCGTCAATGGCTGAGACATGGGAACCTATGGGTGTCACCACTCCAGGCTGCTGGGGAGAATGCTGGACAATGACTGGGAATTCTGGGAGCATTGACGTCACCTATAGGCTCCCATGTCCCAGTCGTTGTCAGTGCTCCCTCCTCTCCACTGCAGGCACCACAGGCTGATACCAGGGCAGGGAAGCCAGATCACATGACTGGAGCAGGCCTGAGGAGGATGGAGCACCAACAATGGGTGAGGCATGGGAACCTATGGGTGACATCACCACTCCAGGCTGCTGGGGAGAATGCTGGACAGGTCACCTGGCCCCCTATATGACTCCTTTCTCCATCCCCACAGGTGCTCCTCTGTCCTTGTCACCCGGGCCCCCTATATGACTCCTCCCCCCAGCCCCACAGGTGCTCCTCTGTCCTTGTCACCCGGGCCCCCTATATGGCTCCTCTCTCCATCCCCACAGGTGCTCCTCTGTCCTTGTCACCCGGGCCCCCTATATGACTCCTCCCCCAGCCCCACAGGTGCTCCTCTGTCCTTGTCACCCGGGCCCCCTATATGGCTCCTCTCTCCATCCCCACAGGTGCTCCTCTGTCCTTGTCACCAGGGCCCCCTATATGACTCCTCCCCCAGCCCCACAGGTGCTCCTCTGTCCTTGTCACCCGGGACCCCTATATGGCTCCTCTCTCCATCCCCACAGGTGCTCCTCTGTCCTTGTCACCCGGGCCCCCTATATGACTCCTCCCCCCAGCCGTAGAGGTGCTCCTCTGTCCTTGTCACCCGGGCCCCCTATATGACTCCTCCCCCCAGCCCCACAGGTGCTCCTCTGTCCTTGTCACCTGGGCCCCCTATATGACTCCTCTCTCCATCCCCACAGGTGCTCCTCTGTCCTTGTCACCCGGGCCCCCTATATGACTCCTCTCTCCATCCCCACAGGTGCTCCTCTGTCCTTGTCACCCGGGCCCCCTATATGACTCCTCCCCCCAGCCGTAGAGGTGCTCCTCTGTCCTTGTCACCCGGGCCCCCTATATGACTCCTCCCCCCAGCCCCACAGGTGCTCCTCTGTCCTTGTCACCCGGGCCCCCTATATGGCTCCTCTCTCCATCCCCACAGGTGCTCCTCTGTCCTTGTCACCCGGGCCCCCTATATGACTCCTCCCCCCAGCCGTAGAGGTGCTCCTCTGTCCTTGTCACCCGGGCCCCCTATATGGCTCCTCTCTCCATCCCCACAGGTGCTCCTCTGTCCTTGTCACCCGGGCCCCCTATATGACTCCTCCCCCCAGCCCCACAGGTGCTCCTCTATCCTTGTCACCTGGTCCCCCTATATGGCTCCTCTCTCCATCCCCACAGGTGCTCCTCTGTCCTTGTCACCCGGGCCCCCTATATGACTCCTCCCCCCAGCCTCACAGGTGCTCCTCTGTCCTTGTCACCCGGGCCCCCTATATGGCTCCTCTCTCCATCACCACAGGTGCTCCTCTGTCCTTGTGACCCGGGCCCCCTATATGACTCCTCCCCCCAGCCCCACAGGTGCTCCTCTGTCCTTGTCACCTGGGCCCCTATATGACTCCTCTCTCCATACCCACAGGTGCTCCTCTGTCCTTGTCACCCGGGCCCCCTATATGGCTCCTCTCTCCATCCCCACAGGTGCTCCTCTGTCCTTGTCACCCGGGCCCCCTATATGACTCCTCCCCCCAGCCCCACAGGTGCTCCTCTGTCCTTGTCACCTGGGCCCCCTATATGACTCCTCCCCCCAGCCCCACAGGTGCTCCTCTGTCCTTGTCACCCGGGCCCCCTATATGGCTCCTCTCTCCATCCCCACAGGTGCTCCTCTGTCCTTGTCAGCCGGGCCCCCTATATGACTCCTCCCCCCCCAGCCCCACAGGTGCTCCTCTGTCCTTGTCACCTGGGCCCCCTATATGACTCCTCTCTCCATCCCCACAGGTGCTCCTCTGTCCTTGTCACCCGGGCCCCCTATATGGCTCCTCTCTCCATCCCCACAGGTGCTCCTCTGTCCTTGTCACCCGGGCCCCCTATATGACTCCTCCCCCCAGCCGTAGAGGTGCTCCTCTGTCCTTGTCACCCGGGCCCCCTATATGGCTCCTCTCTCCATCCCCACAGGTGCTCCTCTGTCCTTGTCACCCGGGCCCCCTATATGACTCCTCCCCCCAGCCCCACAGGTGCTCCTCTATCCTTGTCACCCGGGCCCCCTATATGGCTCCTCCCCCCAGCCCCACAGGTGCTCCTCTGTCCTTGTCACCCGGGCCCCCAATATGACTCCTCCCCCCAGCCCCACAGGTGCTCCTCTGTCCTTGTCACCCGGGCCCCCTATATGGCTCCTCTCTCCATCCCCACAGGTGCTCCTCTGTCCTTGTCACCTGGGCCCCCTATATGACTCCTCCCCCCAGCCCCACAGGTGCTCCTCTGTCCTTGTCACCTGGGCCCCCTATATGGCTCCTCTCTCCATCCCCACAGGTGCTTCTCTGTCCTTGTCACCCGGGCCCCCTATATGGCTCCTCTCTCCATCCCCACAGGTGCTCCTCTGTCCTTGTCACCCGAGCCCCCTATATGACTCCTCCCCCCAGCCCCACAGGTGCTCCTCTATCCTTGTCACCCGGGCCCCCTATATGGCTCCTCCCCCCAGCCCCACAGGTGCTCCTCTGTCCTTGTCACCCGGGCCCCCAATATGACTCCTCCCCCCAGCCCCACAGGTGCTCCTCTGTCCTTGTCACCCGGGCCCCCTATATGGCTCCTCTCTCCATCCCCACAGGTGCTCCTCTGTCCTTGTCACCCGGGCCCCCTATATGACTCCTCCCCCCAGCCCCACAGGTGCTCCTCTGTCCTTGTCACCTGGGCCCCCTATATGGCTCCTCTCTCCATCCCCACAGGTGCTTCTCTGTCCTTGTCACCCGGGCCCCCTATATGGCTCCTCTCTCCATCCCCACAGGTGCTCCTCTGTCCGTGTCACCTGGGCCCCTATATGACTCCTCCCCTCAGCCCCTCAGGTGCTCCTCTGTCCTTGTCACGGGGGCCCCGTATATGACTCCTCCCCCCAGCCCCATAGGTGCTCCTCTACCCTTGTCAGCCGGGCCCCTATATGACTCCTCCCCTCAGCCCCACAGGTGCTCCTCTGTCCTTGTCACCGGGGCCCCGTATATGACTCCTCCCCCCAGCCCCACAGGTGCTCCTCTACCCTTGTCAGCCGGGCCCCTATATGACTCCTCCCCTCAGCCCCACAGGTGCTCCTCTGTCCTTGTCACCGGGGCCCCGTATATGACTCCTCCCCCAAGCCCCACAGGTGCTCCTCTACCATTGTCAGCCGGGCCCCCTATATGGCTCCTCCCCTCAGCCCCACAGGTGCTCCTCTGTCCTTGTCACCTGGGCCCCTATATGACTCCTCCCCCTAGCCCCACAGGTGCTCCTCTGTCCTTGTCACCTGGGCCCCTATATGACTCCTCCCCCCAGCCCCACAGGTGCTCCTCTGTCCTTGTCACCCGGGCCCCCTATATGACTCCTCCCCCCAGCCCCACAGGTGTTCCTCTGTCCTTGTCACCCGGGCCCCCTATATGACTCCTCCCCCCAGCCCCACAGGTGCTCCTCTGTCCTTGTCACCCGGGCCCCCTATATGGCTCCTCTCTCCATCTCCACAGGTGCTCCTCTGTCCTTGTCACCCGGGCCCCCTATATGACTCCTCCCCCTAGCCCCACAGGTGCTCCTCTATCCTTGTCACCCGGGCCCCCTATATGGCTCCTCTCTCCATCCCCACAGGTGCTCCTCTGTCCTTGTCACCCGGGCCCCCTATATGACTCCTCCCCCCAGCCCCACAGGTGCTCCTCTGTCCTTGTCACCCGGGCCCCCTATATGGCTCCTCTCTCCATCTCCACAGGTGCTCCTCTATCCTTGTCACCCGGGCCCCCTATATGACTCCTCCCCCTAGCCCCACAGGTGCTCCTCTGTCCTTGTCACCCGGGCCCCCTATATGACTCCTCCCCCCAGCCCCACAGGTGCTCCTCTGTCCTTGTCACCCGGGCCCCCTATATGACTCCTCCCCCCAGCCGCTCCTCTATCCTTGTCACCCGGGCCCCCTATATGGCTCCTCTCTCCATCCCCACAGGTGCTCCTCTATCCTTGTCACCCGGGCCCCCTATATGACTCCTCCCCCTAGCCCCACAGGTGCTCCTCTGTCCTTGTCACCCGGGCCCCCTATATGACTCCTCCCCCTAGCCCCACAGGTGCTCCTCTGTCCTTGTCACCCGGGCCCCCTATATGACTCCTCCCCCCAGCCCCACAGGTGCTCCTCTGTCCTTGTCACCCGGGCCCCCTATATGACTCCTCTCTCCATCCCCACAGGTGCTCCTCTATCCTTGTCACCCGGGCCCCCTATATGACTCCTCCCCCTAGCCCCACAGGTGCTCCTCTGTCCTTGTCATCCGGGCCCCCTATATGACTCCTCCCCCCAGCCCCACAGGTGCTCCTCTGTCCTTGTCACCTGGGCCCCCTATATGACTCCTCCCCCTAGCCCCACAGGTGCTCCTCTGTCCTTGTCACCTGGGCCCCTATATGACTCCTCCCCCTAGCCCCACAGGTGCTCCTCTGTCCTTGTCACCTGGGCCCCTATATGACTCCTCCCCCCAGCCCCACAGGTGCTCCTCTGTCCTTGTCACCCGGGCCCCCTATATGGCTCCTCCCCCCAGCCCCTGATGGCCCTTTATATCCTTTCAGGCTGCACAGGTAGAATATTTTCCCCACCGAACAGCTAAAAAAGAAAAAAACGGAATCACAGCCGACTTCACACTTCACAATTTACAGGCAAGTAAAGTGCAAGCTAAAGAAGACGTGATGTACAATTCTTCATATCAGCAATATCAGCGTTGTACATATTATACAGCGGGAGCTCTGGACAGCCGTGCGTTGTACATATACAGCGGGAGCTCTGGGCAGCCGTGCGTTGTACATATTATACAGCGGGAGCTCTGGACAGCCGTGCGTTGTACATATTATACAGCGGGAGCTCTGGACAGCCGTGCGTTGTTTTTCCCTGATCTGTCTTTGCAAACAATGATATCGGATTGGTTGTATAGACAGGCGTAGTTATATGTGGTGAGGCTCTTCCTCTGGGGGGCGCCAAAGCTCAGGATGTGCCTCTGACTGGTGTCTCGCCAATAGCCAATTACTGGCTCTCGCTGTACCAACCAATGGAGTCCAATAATGTAAAATAAAGGCGGAGTTATCAGTTTGCAGTGTGTAAGAACGACCCCATGCCTGGCACAGAACCACCGGACCTGTCAGTATCTTTACATGTGCATGAAGACATTCCTGACACGTCCCAATGTACTTCAACAGTGTCGTATTTCAGAAAAAAATCCACTTTTTATATCATTGAGAAGGACATTCATGAGCTCCAGACTTTGCCTGGGTCAAGATGATATCATCAGTCTGCTGCAAGCAGAAGGGAGCATTTTCTCAGTCTCCCCTCCTCCCAGTGATCAGACTGTACATTGTAACTTTGTAGAAGGAGGAGGAGTCATTTCCTCAGTCTCCCCTCCCCCAGTGATCAGACTGTACATTGTAACTTTGTAGAAGGAGGAGGAGTCATTTACTCAGTCTCCCCTCCCCCAGTGATCAGACTGTACATTGTAACTTTGTAGCAGGAGGAGGAGTCATTTCCTCAGTCTCCCCTCCCCCAGTGATCAGACTGTACATTGTAACTTTGTAGCAGGAGGAGGAGTCATTTCCTCAGTCTCCCCTGTAGATTGTGTAGATTTGCCCACTTACATAGAAATGAAGGGTCTATAATTTTTATCATCTGTGTATTTTATATGATAGAGACAGAATATCAACCAAAAACCCAGAGACATCACAGGATACAAATATTATAAATGGAGTAAAATAAGTATTTGATCCCCTTAGTAGTTGGTGGGGAAACCCTTGTTGGGAAGCACAGAGGTCAGACGTTCCTTGTAGGTGGTGATCAGGTTTCCACACATCTCAGGAGGGATTTTGGTCTGGGGATGGGGGGGTGGTCAGGGGATAGGGGTGTGGTCTGGGGGTGGGGGGTGGTCCGGGGATGGGGGTGTGTCTGTGGATAGGGGGTGGGGGTTAGGGTTGGTGATCAGGTTTCCACACATCTCAGGAGGGATTTTGGTCTGGGGATGGGGGGGTGGTCAGGGGATAGGGGTGTGGTCTGGGGTGGTCCGGGGATGGGGGTGTGGTCAGTGGATAGGGGGTGGGGGGTTAGGGTTGGTGATCAGGTTTCCACACATCTCAGGAGGGATTTTGGTCTGGGGATGGGGGGGTGGTCAGGGGATAGGGGTGTGGTTTGGGGGTGGGGGGGGTGGTCCGGGGATGGGGGTGTGGTCAGTGGATAGGGGGTGGGGGGTTAGGGTTGGTGATCAGGTTTCCACACATCTCAGGAGGGATTTTGGTCTGGGGATGGGGGGGTGGTCAGGGGATAGGGGTGTGGTCTGGGGGTGGGGGGGGGTGGTCCGGGGATGGGGGTGTGGTCAGTGGATAGGGGGTGGGGGGTTAGGGTTGGTGATCAGGTTTCCACACATCTCAGGAGGGATTTTGGTCTGGGGATGGGGGGCAGGGGATAGGGGTGTGGTCTGGGGGTGGTCCGGGGATGGGGGTGTGGTCAGTGGATAGGGGGTGGGGGGTTAGGGTTGGTGATCAGGTTTCCACACATCTCAGGAGGGATTTTGGTCTGGGGATGGGGGGGTGGTCAGGGGATAGGGGTGTGGTCTGGGGGTGGGGGGGTGGTCCGGGGATGGGGGTGTGGTCAGTGGATAGGGGGTGGGGGGTTAGGGTTGGTGATCAGGTTTCCACACATCTCAGGAGGGATTTTGGTCTGGGGATGGGGGGTGGTCAGGGGATAGGGGTGTGGTCTGGGGGTGGGGGGGTGGTCCGGGGATGGGGGTGTGGATAGGGGGGTGGGGGTTAGGGTTGGTGATCAGGTTTCCACACATCTCAGGAGGGATTTTTCTCCTCTCTTCTTTACAGATCTTCTCTAAATCCTGAAGGTTTCTTGGCAACTCGAAGTTTCAGCTCCCTCCATACATTTTCTATAGGATTAAGGTCTGGAGACTGGCTGGGCCACTCTGTGGTCTTGTAGCCCATTCCAGCCTTGTGCAGGTCTCCAATCTTCTCCCCGACGTCCTCTGACAACTCTTTGGTCTCCCCCATGATGGTGAGATGTGATTGGAGGAAAGAGATTCTGTGGACAAGTGTCTTTTATACACATAACGAGTTGTCGTTAGGAGAACCTTCTTACATTGACAGGACTAATCTGTGTACCACATGAGCGCCTACTGTAGCCAGTCTGTGTATACTCTGTATATATACCCCCCGTATATACTATATAGACCCTCTATATACTCCATACACACCCCCCATATATACTATATACCAGGGATATGCAATTAGCGGACCTCCAGCTGTTGCAGAACTACAAGTCCCATGAGTAGGGATGAGCTTCGTGTTCGAGTCGAACATACGTTCGACTCGAACATCGGCTGTTCGATCGTTCGACGAAGATCGAACGATTTGGGCCGTTCGCGCCAAATTCGAGTGACGCGAACGGCCATCGCAGTGTCATCCAGGCGCTGTGATTGGCCAAGCATGCACTGTGACCCCGCATGCTTGGCCAATCACAGCGCCGGCAGCGAGGAGAGCAATGATTGGCCACAGGCAGGATGCCTGTGGCCAATTATTGCTGAGGGTGTTTAGTACACGCCCCACACTATAAAAGGCCGCCAGCACGGCGGCCTAGTGTAGTGTGTTCCGGAGCAGGGAAAGACAAGCATAGGCAGGGACAGTGACATTTATTTCTTTCTTGCTTAACCTGGATTCCTTTAGTTTAGGGAAAGAGAAGGATAGGTAGGGAGAGTGTCAGTGTGTTTTACTGTGCGAGTCCTTGTTTCTAGGGACAAAGAAGGAAAGTGAGGGGATTTCTCCTTGTGCTATAGTGTGCTTTAAAAAAACATTTTTTCTAGGGACAGAAAACTGTAGGTAGGGAGAGTGTCAGTTTCTTTCACTGTGCCAGTCCTTGTTTCTAGGGACAAAGAAGGAAAGTGAGGGGAATTCTCCTTGTGCTATAGTGTGCTATAGTGTGCTTTAAAAAAACATTTTTTCTAGGGACAGAAAACTGTAGGTAGGGAGAGTGTCAGTTTCTTTCACTGTGCCAGTCCTTGTTTCTAGGGACAAAGAAGGAAAGTGAGGGGAATTCTCCTTGTGCTATAGTGTGCTTTAAAAAAACATTTTTTCTAGGGACAGAAAACTGTAGGTAGGGAGAGTGTCAGTTTCTTTCACTGTGCCAGTCCTTGTTTCTAGGGACAAAGAAGGAAAGTGAGGGGAATTCTCCTTGTGCTATAGTGTGCTTTAAAAAAACATTTTTTCTAGGGACAGAAAACTGTAGGTAGGGAGAGTGTCAGTTTCTTTCACTGTGCCAGTCCTTGTTTCTAGGGACAAAGAAGGAAAGTGAGGGGAATTCTCCTTGTGCTATAGTGTGCTTTAAAAAAACATTTTTTCTAGGGACAGAAAACTGTAGGTAGGGAGAGTGTCAGTTTCTTTCACGGTGCCAGTCCTTGTTTCTAGGGACAAAGAAGGAAAGTGAGGGGAATTCTCCTTGTGCTATAGTGTGCTTTAAAAAAAAATTTTTCTAGGGACAGAAAACTGTAGGTAGGGAGAGTGTCAGTTTCTTTCACTGTGCCAGTCCTTGTTTCTAGGGACAAAGAAGGAAAGTGAGGGGAATTCTCCTTGTGCTATAGTGTGCTTTAAAAAAACATTTTTTCTAGGGACAGAAAACTGTAGGTAGGGAGAGTGTCAGTTTCTTTCACTGTGCCAGTCCTTGTTTCTAGGGACAAAGAAGGAAAGTGAGGGGAATTCTCCTTGTGCTATAGTGTGCTTTAAAAAAACATTTTTTCTAGGGACAGAAAACTGTAGGTAGGGAGAGTGTCAGTTTCTTTCACTGTGCCAGTCCTTGTTTCTAGGGACAAAGAAGGAAAGTGAGGGGAATTCTCCTTGTGCTATAGTGTGCTTTAAAAAAACATTTTTTCTAGGGACAGAAAACTGTAGGTAGGGAGAGTGTCAGTTTCTTTCACTGTGCCAGTCCTTGTTTCTAGGGACAAAGAAGGAAAGTGAGGGGAATTCTCCTTGTGCTATAGTGTGCTTTAAAAAAAAATTTTTCTAGGGACAGAAAACTGTAGGTAGGGAGAGTGTCAGTTTCTTTCACTGTGCCAGTCCTTGTTTCTAGGGATAAAGAAGGAAAGTGAGGGGAATTCTCCTTGTGCTATAGTGTGCTTTAAAAAAACATTTTTTCTAGGGACAGAAAACTGTAGGTAGGGAGAGTGTCAGTTTCTTTCACTGTGCCAGTCCTTGTTTCTAGGGACAAAGAAGGAAAGTGAGGGGAATTCTCCTTGTGCTATAGTGTGCTTTAAAAAAACATTTTTTCTAGGGACAGAAAACTGTAGGTAGGGAGAGTGTCAGTTTCTTTCACTGTGCCAGTCCTTGTTTCTAGGGACAAAGAAGGAAAGTGAGGGGAATTCTCCTTGTGCTATAGTGTGCTTTAAAAAAACATTTTTTCTAGGGACAGAAAACTGTAGGTAGTGTGACAGCAGGAAGGTAAAGTCACCTGGTTGCATCCAGGGGGGTAGATATATTTCTCCCAGATTCAGGCTTTATGCCGACTTATACAACTAGGGAGTTGATGAAGCCCAGCTGAGGCTAGTGGGCTCATGGATGACTCATACCTCTAGAGAGAGGGCTGGGCGTCGTGCAGGCAGGGAGTTGATGAGACCAGCTGAAGCTTGTCAGCTCATTTAAGGCCTTTATAAAAACTCCCAGCTTCATTAGATGTTAGCTCATGCCTGGACCCAGACCTGTGTGGACTGTCTAGGGAGAGTGAACCCCTGTGCGGTGAGGCAAAGCCTGTGTGGCTATTTGTTTGGACTTTTACTCAACCAGGGACTTAGGGACTAGGACAGCACCAGGCTGATCCCAGTTGTTAGTTTAGGAAACCTGCATGTTTAGTCAGAGGTCAAACTGACCAGGATTTATTTTGTTTATGTTTCTTTTTGGCTTTGCTGTGTTTTTGTCACTGTACATAGAGAAATAAACCGCACCTTTTGATTTTGAAAACCACAACCTCCAGCTGCTGGCCCTGTTTTTGTGTGGGGAGCCCAACCAGGGGGTCACACACACCCGCTACCGAGTTAACCCCCTCACAGTTGGTGGAGAACCAGTGGCAGTTTTTTTTAAGCCAGCATGGAGGAGATACTGAAACAGCTGGCTCTAGCAAATGCCAATCAACAGCAGACAAATGCAGGTTTGCAAAGGAGCCTTGCAGCCCAGCAGCAAGCTCATCAACAAGCCCAGCAGCAATCTGAGGCCCGCTTCATAGACCTGTTACAGAAGCAAGAGCAGAGACTACAACAAATGGAAGCAGTAATGCAGCAACGTCCGCAGACCAGTGAGGAAAGCCGTCCCACTAATACCGCGTCCTTTGGGGTGAGTCGTTTATTGACAAAAATGACTGGAGAGGATGATCCAGAGGTATTTTTGACCACATTTGAAAGGACTGCTGAAAGAGAAAAGTGGCCTGAGGAGCAGTGGGCTGGACTGGTGGCTCCTCTGTTAACTGGTGAATCGCAGAAGGCTTACTATGACCTAGAGCCTGACCAAGCAAAAGACTATGTGATGCTAAAAGCTGAAATATTGGCAAGGCTGGGTGTCACCCTGGCTGTCCGGGCTCAGCGTGTGCATAACTGGACTTTCCAGCTTGGAAAACCCCCCAGGTCTCAAATGTATGATCTCATTCACCTGAGCAGGAAGTGGCTACAGCCAGAGACTTTGTCCGCACCGGAGATTGTGGAACGTGTTGTGATGGATCGTTTCTTGAGAGCTCTTCCTACCGCCATTCAAAAGTGGGTAAGCCATGGAGACCCAGAAACGGCCGGTAAACTTGTGGATCGTGTAGAGAGATACTTGGCTACAGAGAACCTGACGGCCTCTTCCAGAGACTCTCGGACTTTCCACCCTAAGACCAGACCATCCCCAGGGGCGGATAAGAGGATTCCAAGGGGTGAGGGTGGAGAGGGTGGGAGCTCTACCCAAAGTTTGGCGAGAACAGCCTGGGAAGTCAGGGGCTCAAGAGGCAGCCAAATGGATTGTTTGCTACCGCTGCCGGCAAGCGGGACATATTGCAGCAAATTGCCCGGTTGTGGAGGAACCCATGCAATGTGACTTTCTGATGGACAGACGTCAGTCGCTGTGTGCGACAGTCGCATGCACTGCCATTCGGGGAAATGAGAAACATTTATGCAAAATGTGTATTAATGGTAGAAATGTTGTGGTATTACTGGATTCAGGTAGCCTTGTGACCCTGATAAAGGCTGAATTAGTTAAAACAGAGGTCTCTGGGAATAGCAAGGTAGCTGTTATTTGTGTGCATGGGGACACCCGAGAGTATCCAGTGACTACAGTGTGTTTCGAGACCCCCAAAGGTACCCTCTCTCATCCAGTGGGGTTAGTATCTCAATTACCGCATGATGCCATTGTGGGAAGGGATTTTCCGAAGTTCTGGGAACTGTGGGATGATCCTGAGCCCCCCACTGGTGCCCCTATGTACCAGGAAGGTGATAGCCAGAACTCCTCTGAGAGTGGTGAGGACTCTCCAGAATTTCCCTTGTCAGTATTGGCAGGGGAGACTCAAGAAACTGGAGAGGAGCCCACCTCCTCAGACGAAAACCTACCGTCTGTGGAGTTTTCTGATCTGGAGGTTCACAGGGAAAATTTTGCCACAGAACAGTTAAAAGACCCCGCCCTAATAAAGGCACGGGAAAACGTAGTGGAAATAGATGGCGAGTTAGTGAACCCAGATAATACCTGCACTTACCCATACTTCAGCGTAGAGAAGGACCTACTGTATCGGGTGGCAAAAAGGGCAGAAGAAACCGTTGAGCAGCTTGTGGTGCCCAAACCTTACAGGAAGTTGGTGTTGGAGTTGGCCCATGGGCACATTCTTGGAGGTCATCTGGGGACAGAGAAAACCCGAGAGAGGGTATTACAGAGGTTCTATTGGCCTGGGGTGATGAAGGACATAGAAAATTATTGTTCCTCCTGCCCTGTGTGTCAGAGGTCGGCCCCGATGCCACATTTCCGTAGCCCGCTGGTCCCTCTACCCATCATTGAGGTCCCGTTTGAGAGAATCGCAATGGATTTGGTAGGTCCTATAATCAAGTCCGCTAGGGGGCACCAGTACATATTGGTTATAATGGACTATGCCACCCGTTATCCAGAAGCGATCCCTCTCAGAAATACCTCGGCCAAAACCATAGCCAAAGAGCTATCTCTTGTTTTTAGCCGGGTGGGTATTTGTAAAGAACTGCTGACGGACCAAGGTACACCCTTTATGTCCCGGGTTATGAAAGAGCTGTGTAAATTGTTCAAAGTGACGCAATTGCGTACATCTGTGTATCACCCCCAAACCGATGGGCTGGTTGAAAGATTCAACAAAACCCTAAAACAAATGTTGAAGAAAGTGGTGGATAGAGATGGAAAGGATTGGGACTGTCTACTTCCTTATTTGATGTTTGCTATTAGGGAGGTGCCCCAATCCTCTACGGGATTCTCCCCCTTTGAGTTACTGTATGGGAGACACCCAAGAGGGCTGTTGGATATTGCCAAGGAAACTTGGGAAAGTGAGAGTTCTCCCCACAGGAGTGTGATTGAGCATGTCGCCCTGATGCAAGATCGAATTGCACAGGTAATGCCCATCGTGAAGGAACATTTGGCCCAAGCGCAGTTGGCACAGCAGAGAGTGTACAACCGTGGAGCAAAGACCCGTACCTTTTCCCCGGGGGATAGGATATTGGTACTTGTCCCTACGGTTGAAAGTAAATTCCTTGCCAAATGGCAAGGCCCCTACGAGATAATGGAAAAAGTGAGCGAAGTGAATTACAAGGTCAGACAACCAGGAAGGCGAAAGCCCGAACAGATATATCACGTTAATCTGTTGAAAGCCTGGAGGGATAGAGAGTCCCTAGTCGCAGAAACTTGGTCACCAGCTCAAACTGGTTGCGTGATTCCGGAGGTTGGAATAGCAGCCACCTTGTCACAACCCCAACAACAGGAGGTTAAGGAGTTTGTGCTTCGCAACAAGGAGGTGTTCTCTGAGCTGCCGGGACAAACATCTGGGGTAGAGCATGATATTATTACCCCGCCCGGTGAAAGGGTGAAGTTAAAACCCTATCGGATCCCAGAGGCCCGACGGGAGGCAATACGGGAGGAAGTACAGAAAATGCTGAACTTAGGGGTGATAGAGGAGTCCCAAAGTGATTGGTCTAGTCCCATTGTGTTGGTGCCTAAACCGGATGGGAGCTGGCGATTTTGTAACGATTTTCGTCAGTTGAACAAAGTTACAAAATTTGACACCTACCCCATGCCACGTATAGATGAGTTGATCGACCGGCTGGGAACAGCCCGATACATGACGACTCTTGACCTCACAAAAGGGTATTGGCAAATTCCCCTGGCCAAGTCGGCCAAAGAGAAAACCACATTTGTAACCCCAGACGGGGCGTTCCAATATAAGAGAATGCCGTTCGGGTTACAGAATGCGCCGGCCACATTCCAGCGGAAAATGGACCAGATACTGAGGCCCCATCGGAAGTATGCTGCGGCTTACCTGGATGACGTAATTGTCCATAGCACAGATTGGGCCTCACATCTGCCAAAAGTGCAAGCAGTCCTAGACTCTATCCGGGAAGCGGGGTTTACGGCTAACCCCAAGAAGTGTACCATTGGGCAGGAGGAGGCCAAATATCTTGGGTACACCATTGGCAGGGGAGTGATAAAACCCCAACTCAACAAAGTCGAGGCCATCCAGAGTTGGCCACGTCCCAACAGCAAGAAGCAGGTACGGGCCTTTCTGGGAATCGCGGGTTATTATCGGCGCTTCATTCCCCACTTTGCTTCTAAGGCTGTGCCCCTAACCAACCTGACTAAAGGGAAAGGGTCGGTCATGATTAAATGGACCCCCGAGGCTGAGGCAGCATTCCAATTCTTGAAACAAGCCTTATGTAGCCAGCCAGTGTTGTACTCACCCGACTTCTCTAAAGACTTTGTCGTACAAAGTGATGCGTCAGATGTGGGGTTAGGAGCAGTATTGTCCCAGGTCTGGAACGGGGAAGAGCACCCAGTCATTTACCTCAGCAGGAAGTTGAAGTCCCATGAGGTAAATTACGCCACGGTTGAAAAGGAGTGTTTAGCGGTGAAGTGGGCTCTAGATTCCCTTCGGTACTATCTGCTAGGTAGGCACTTTGACATGGTTACGGATCACGCTCCGTTAAAGTGGATGGCTCAAAACAAGGAGACAAATAGAAGAGTGAATAGGTGGTTCCTGGCCCTACAGGAATTCAACTTCACAGTAAAGCATCGCCCTGGCGTTCAAATGGGGAATGTGGATGCTTTGTCTCGAGTACATGAATGCCTGATTGCTGGTGTTCCAACCCCAAGGTTAAAACAAGAGGGGGGGGTATGTGACAGCAGGAAGGTAAAGTCACCTGGTTGCATCCAGGGGGGTAGATATATTTCTCCCAGATTCAGGCTTTATGCCGACTTATACAACTAGGGAGTTGATGAATCCCAGCTGAGGCTAGTGGGCTCATGGATGACTCATACCTCTAGAGAGAGGGCTGGGCGTCGTGCAGGCAGGGAGTTGATGAGACCAGCTGAAGCTTGTCAGCTCATTTAAGGCCTTTATAAAAACTCCCAGCTTCATTAGATGTTAGCTCATGCCTGGACCCAGACCTGTGTGGACTGTCTAGGGAGAGTGAACCCCTGTGCGGTGAGGCAAAGCCTGTGTGGCTATTTGTTTGGACTTTTACTCAACCAGGGACTTAGGGACTAGGACAGCACCAGGCTGATCCCAGTTGTTAGTTTAGGAAACCTGCATGTTTAGTCAGAGGTCAAACTGACCAGGATTTATTTTGTTTATGTTTCTTTTTGGCTTTGCTGTGTTTTTGTCACTGTACATAGAGAAATAAACCGCACCTTTTGATTTTGAAAACCACAACCTCCAGCTGCTGGCCCTGTTTTTGTGTGGGGAGCCCAACCAGGGGGTCACACACACCCGCTACCGAGTTAACCCCCTCACAGTAGGGAGAGTGTCAGTTTCTTTCACTGTGCCAGTCCTTGTTTCTAGGGACAAAGAAGGAAAGTGAGGGGAATTCTCCTTGTGCTATAGTGTGCCAAAGCATTCCTCATCAACCATCTTTGAAATCCTTGTTTTTTGGACAGTCAGGGAAATTGTCGTTGTGCTATTCTGTGCAAAAGCAATAATCCTCAACCATATTTAGAAATCCTTAAGTAAAGGGACAGAGAAGGACACCTGAAGGTAGCCCTTATTGCTTTTTTCCCACCTCCCTGCAGGCCATCTATTAGAATGTCTGGAAGGCAAACAAGGAGAGGCAGACAGTCAGGAGGCAATAAAAGAGGGCAAGCAGGCTCTGTGTCTGGGGGCAACAGTGCTGGTCGTGGACGCGGTGCATTGTCATCAGCACATGGCCATGGGACACGCTTGTCCTTCTTTTCGGCAGCTGGACATGTTGAGCCACATCATGCCGAAGACTTGGTAGAGTGGATGACCAAGCCCTCCTCCTCCTCCTCATCCTCTCTCACCCAGGCTCAGGGTACTGGCAAAGCAGCTGCCAAAGCGTCCTCTTCCCTGGTATCAATGTCAGACTCATCATCAGTCACTCCTTCCCTAGACCCACCATGTCCTCCTCCTGAGGAGTCCCCCGAACTGTTTGAGCACAGTGTTGGGTACATGCTCCAGGAGGATGCCCAGCGTTTTGAAGGGTCTGATGATGAAACCCAGCTACAGGAAGGCAGTAGCGTGAGAGCAGACAGAGGGGATGCTCAAGAAGGACACCAATCTGGCAGTCATGTTCCAGCAGCTGCAGCATACTGCCAGATTGGCTCCAGTGATGAGGAGGGAGGGGATGATGAGGTCACTGACTCCACGTGGGTGCCTAATAGGAGAGAGGAGGAGGATGAGGAGGAGGCACATCTCCAACGAGGCAGGATGCCCTTTGGTGGCCAGCGTAAGGGCAGTACACCGACGGAATCACACCGCAGAGCTCCGCCTGTGCAGGGCGCAGCCTCTGCCCGTCATTCAAAAAGTTCCTTGGTGTGGGCCTTTTTTGAGGCTAGTGCATCAGATCGCACAGCTGCTGTTTGCAACATATGTCTCAAGCGTATATCGCGTGGCCAAAACATCAGCCGCTTGGGTACCACATGCCTGACCAGACATATGTTGACCTGCCATGCAGCTCGTTGGCAAGCCTACCTCAAAGACCCACACCAAAGAACAAAGCGGACCTCTCCTTGCACCGCATCAGCTGGGATCTCCAACCCCACTATAACTTCAGTCCTCTCTGAAACATGCACTGAGAGGAATGAAGGTGTAGAATTAGGTGTGTCACAGCCAAGTACTTGCGGCCACTCTGCTAGCAGTACACCGACGTCCGATTCTAGCAGGCAAATTTCCCTGCCCCAGCTGCTGGACCGTCGAAAGAAGTTCACTCCCAGCCATCCACATGCCCAGCGGTTGAATGCTAGCTTGGCTAAATTGCTAGCGCTTCAACTGCTGCCTTTTCAGTTGGTAGACTCGGCCCCCTTCCGTGAGTTTGTGCAATGTGCGGTTCCTCAGTGGCAGGTTCCCAAACGCCACTTTTTCTCACGGAAGGCTATTCCGGCTCTCTACCGGCATGTGGAAGGCAATGTCTTGGCCTCGCTGGACAGGGCGGTCAGCGGTAAGGTGCATATTACCGCTGACTCGTGGTCCAGCAGGCATGGACAGGGACGTTACCTTTCTTTCACGGCCCATTGGGTCACTCTTTTGGCAGCTGGGAAGGATGCAGGACAAGGTGCAGTAGTGTTGGAGGTTGTTCCACCGCCACGCCTCCAAAATGCTACTACTGGTTGTGACACACCTCTCTCCTCCACCCCCTCCTCTTCTTCTTCCTCCATGGCCTCTTCCTGTGGTTTGTCCTATGAACCAGCGGTGCTCCGTAGCCGTTCACGGGGCTACGCAAGTACGCAGGCAAAAAGATGCCATGCCGTGCTTGCGCTGGTGTGTTTGGGGGACAGAAGCCACACTGGGGCAGAGGTCCTGTCTGCTCTGCAGGGCCAGGCCGAGAGGTGGTTGACGCCACGCCAGCTTAAGCCAGGAATGGTGGTTTGCGACAATGGCACCAACCTCCTCTCCGCCCTCCGACAGGGACAACTGACCCATGTGCCCTGTGTGGCTCACGTCCTTAACCTGGTGGTGCAGCGGTTCTTGGGCAGGTACCCGGGCTTACAGGATGTCCTGAGGCAGGCCAGGAAAGTCTGTGTGCATTTCCGCAGATCTTATAATGCCAGTGCTCGCCTGGCTGAGCTGCAAAAGGAGTTGAACCTGCCCAAGAACCGCCTTATATGTGACATGCCCACCAGGTGGAACTCAACGTTGGCCATGCTGCAGCGGCTGCACACGCAGCAGAGGGCCATCAATGAGTACCTGTGCGACTACGGCACCAGGACAGGGTCAGGGGAGCTTGTTTTTTTTTCTCCACGCCAGTGGGGCATGATCAGGGATGCATGCACTGTCCTGGCACCATTTGAGGAGGCCACGAGGATGGTGAGCAGTGACAGTGCATGCATCAGTGACACTGTACCTCTTGTCCACCTGTTGGAGCACACGCTGCGTGGAATAATGGACAGGGCACTTGAGGCAGAACAGAGGCAGGAAGAGGAGGACTTCCTTGCCTCTCAAGGCCCCCTTTACCCAGACAGTGTTCCTTCTGTCCCACCCATCGCACAGGAAGAGGAGGAGGAGGAGGATTGTGTCAGCATGGAGGTGGAGGCTGGCACTCAGCATCATCAGCAGCAGTCTTTTAGGGATGATTTACAGTCCCAAGAAACCAGTGGACTTGTACGTGGCTGGGAGGAGGTGGCTGCGGATCATGTCGTCCTTAGTGACCCAGAGGACTCCGGAGCGAATGCCTCAGCAAACCTACGCTGCATGGCCTCCCTGATCCTGCAAAGTCTGCAGTTGATGCGTTCAGACAATTCTTTAGTCCGCAGCCCCAAAGTATGATCGGTTCCAGCAACCATCGCCAGCGTCTGATAAATATGGTGCAGGAATATCTAGGGGCAAGGTCAGACTTGGACACCTTCCCCACCGAAAATCCTCTGGCTTACTGGGTCTTGAGGATGGATCACTGGCCAGAGCTTGCACAGTATGCAATTGAGCTACTGGCCTGTCCTGCATCCAGCGTTCTTTCGGAACGCACATTCAGTGCTGCTGGAGGATTTGTCACGGATCACAGGGTGCGCCTGTCCACCGACTCGGTTGATCGACTGACTTTCATCAAGATGAACCAGTCTTGGATCACCACCAGCTACCACACACCTGATGCTGATATAACAGACTAATTGATTTTAACATGTCACATCCCTTCAAGACTGATGCTGATGCTGAGTGCCTGTGCTGTTATGTTGACTGGCTATCCTCCTCCTCCGAGTCCTCAATGATACGATTGATGATGATATATTGGAAGATCATTTTTGTTTATGGGTGCCGCCACCAGTGGCTAAGGCCCAATTTTTCAGCCCCTGTTTTACAGGGGCGTGTAATTACAATTTTTTTAGCAATAATTTGCCATAGGGCTCATTGCTGTGCTCCAAGTACAGTATCTGTGAGGGGTTGGAGTGTTGTGGCACCAGTGCCTAAGGCCCAATTTTTCAGCCCCTGTTTAACAGGGGCGTGTCATTACAATTTTTGAAGCAATACTTTGCAACAGGGCTCATTGCTGTGCTCCAAGTACAGTATCTGTGAGGGGTTGTAGTGTTGTGCCACCAGTGCCTAAGGCCCAATTTTTCAGCCCCTGTTTAACAGGGGCGTGTCATTACAATTTTTGAAGCAATACTTTGCAACAGGGCTCATTGCTGTGCTCCAAGTACAGTATCTGTGAGGGGTTGTAGTGTTGTGCCACCAGTGCCTAAGGCCCAATTTTTCAGCCCCTGTTCAACAGGGGCATGCAATTACAATTCTTGATGTAATAATTCACAGCAGGGCCCATTGCTGCACCCACCAAGAGTAACTCTGAGGGCTTACAGTGTTGTGGCACCAGCACCACCATCAAAGGCCCAATTTTTACTACCACTGTTCAACAATTATATGTAATTAAAATTCCTGATATAATAGTTGACAGCAGGGCGTTCCAGCACCAACCAAGAGTAACTGTGAGTGCTTACAGTGTTGTGCCAACACCAACAACTAAGGGGCCTATTTCTGCAGAGTATATACGGCAGGTCCCTACTTTCAAACATCCAACTTACAAACGACTCCTACTTGCAAACGCAAGAAGACAACAGGAAGTGAGAGGAAATCTACCACTAGGAAGGAAAATTCTCTCCTGTAAGAATAAATATGGGAGAAAGGTGTCTCCTCTGTACTGATGCTTTATCAGCAATCCTTGTTTCAAGAAAAACACCACATTTCAAAAACAGTTGACATTGGGACGGAAAGTGAGGTGAAATGTTCTGAACAGGGGCACAGACAGCAAAACAAATGTTACAGGGGTGATAACCCTTCCCTATGTTTTCCAAAAAGTTTAAAAATAGATTTTTGGGCTGGAGCTACACTTAAACAATGTACCTGTTCAAAATTACAAACAGATTCTACATAAGAACAAACCTACAGTCCCTGTCTTGTATGCACCGCCTGTATACGGCTGTTCAGAGTATATAGGGCCTTTTTTATTTTATGTGCGGGGTTCCCCTTAATATCCATACAAGACCCAAAGGGGCTGGTAATGGGCTGGGGTAGGGGGGGGGGTCATGGGGTAGCTATGCCATTTTTCTTAAAGAATTTCATCCATATTACCGGGACCAGACATTACATTAAAGCCGCAAGCAGTTTTAAATGGCTTTTTTTTCCTTTAGAAGTGTCATTTTGTGCAGGGACAGTTCTAAACACGGGAAACACGTGGCACTTCACAGGCATACTTTAGACACCCCCCAGGTACGATATTTAAAGGAATATTTGACTTTTTTTTTTTCACTTTATGCATCATTAAAATGACTGCTCCCGAAAAACGACCGTTTTTAAAACTTCTTTTTGCATTGATACATGTCCCCTGGTGCAGAACCCGGGTTCCCAAACCCTTTTTAGGACAATAACATGCATAATAGTTGTTATAATTAGCACTTTAGAATTCGAACGGTCGCATCCATTGTATTTAATAGGGTTCTAATGTTCGTACGAACTTTCAGTCCGTTCGCGGGTTCTGGTGCGAACCGAACCCGGGGGTGTTCGGCTCATCACTACCCATGAGGCATATCAAGACTCTGACAGCCAAAAGCATGACACCCAGAGGCAGAGGCATGATGGGACTTGTAGTTTTGCAACAGCTGGAGGTCCGCTAATTGCATATCTCTGCTATATACACTCTCTATATACTCCATACACACCCCCCATATATACTATATACACTCTATATATACACCCCATATATACTATATACACTCTCTATATACTCCATATATACACCCCATATATACTATATACACTCTCTATATACTCCATACACACCCCCCATATATACTATATACACTCTATATACTCCATATATACACCCCATATATACTATATACACTCTCTATATACTCCATATATACCCCCGTATATACTATATACAATCTCTATATACTCCATATATACACCCCATATATACTATATACACTCTCTATATACTCCATATATACACCCCATATATACTATATACACTCTCTATATACACCCCATATATACTATATACACCCTCTATATACTTCATATATACACCCCATATATACTATATACACTCTCTATATACTCCATATATACACCCCATGTATACTATATACACTCTCTATATACTCCATATATACACCCCATATATACTATATACACTCTCTATATACTCCATATATACCCCCCATATATACTATATACACACTCTATATACTCCATATATACACCCCATATATACTATATACACTCTCTATATACTCCATATATACCCCCATATATACTATATACACTCTCTATATACTCCATATATACACCCCATATATACTATATACACTCTCTATATACACCCCATATATACTATATACACCCTCTATATACTTCATATATACACCCCATATATACAATATACACTCTCTATATACTCCATATATACACCCCATGTATACTATATACACTCTCTATATACTCCATATATACACCCCATATATACTATATATACTCCATATATACCCCATATATACTATATACACTCTCTATATACTCCATATATACCCCCCATTTATACTATATACACTCTATATACCCCATATATACACTCCATATATACTATATACACTCTCTATATACCCCATATATACACCCCGTATATACTATATACACTCTCTATATACTCCATATATACACCCTGTATATACTATATACACTCTCTATATACTCCATATATACACCCCATATATACTATATACACTCTCTATGTACTCCATATATACTATATACACCCTCTAAATACTCCATATATACTCTATATACCCCCATATATACTATATACACCCTCTATATACTCCATATATACACCCATATATACTATATACACTCTCTATATACTCCATATATACTATATACACTCTCTATATACCCCATATCTACTATATACACTCTCTATATACTCTATATACACCCCATATATACTATATACACTCTCTATATACTCCATATATACTATATACACTCTATATACCCCACATATACACCCCATATATACTATATACACTCTATATACTCCATATATACACCCCATATATACTATATACACTCTCTATATACTCCATATATACCCCCGTATATACTATATACACTCTCTATATACACCCCATATATACTATATACACTCTCTATATACTCCATATATACTATATACACTCTCTATATACCCCATATATACACCCCATATATACTATATACACTCTCTATATACTCCATATATACACCCCATATATACTATATAAACTCCCTATATACTCCATATATACACCCCATATATACTATATACACTCTCTATATACTCCATATATACCCCCGTATATACTATATACACTCTCTATATACTCCATATATACACCCCATATATACTATATACACTCTCTATATACTCCATATATACCCCCCATATATACTATATACACTCTCTATATACTCCATATATACTATATACACTCTCTATATACTCCATATATACACCCCATATATACTATATACACTCTCTATATACTCCATATATACACTCCATATATACTATATACACTCTCTATATACTTCATATATACACCCCATATATACTATATACACTCTCTATATACTCCATATATACACCCCATATATACTATATACACTCTCTATATACTTCATATATACACCCCATATATACTATATACACTCTCTATATACTCCATATATACACCCCATATATACTATATACACTCTCTATATACTCCATATAAACACCCCATATATACTATATACACTCTCTATATACTCCATATATACCCCCCATATATAATATACACTCTCTATATACTCTATATACACCCCATATATACTATATACACTCTCTATATACTCCATATATACCCCCGTATATACTATATACACTCTCTATATACACCCCATATATACTATATACACTCTCTATATACTCCATATATACTATATACACTCTCTATATACCCCATATATACACCCCATATATACTATATACACTCTCTATATACTCCATATATACACCCCATATATACTATATAAACTCCCTATATACTCCATATATACACCCCATATATACTATATACACTCTCTATATACTCCATATATACCCCCGTATATACTATATACACTCTCTATATACTCCATATATACACCCCATATATACTATATACACTCTCTATATACTCCATATATACCCCCCATATATACTATATACACTCTCTATATACTCCATATATACTATATACACTCTCTATATACTCCATATATACACCCCATATATACTATATACACTCTCTATATACTCCATATATACACTCCATATATACTATATACACTCTCTATATACTCCATATATACACCCCGTATATACTATATACACCATCTATATACTCCATATATACACCCCCATATATACTATATACACTCTCTATATACTCCATATATACACCCCGTATATACTATATACACTCTCTATATACTCCATATATACACCCCCATATATACTATATACACTCTCTATGTACTACATATATACTATATACACCCTCTATATACTCCATATATACTCTATATACCCCATATATACACCCCATATATACTATATACACTCTCTATATACTCCATATATACCCCCGTATATACTATATACACTCTCTATATACTCCATATGTACACCCCATATATACTATATACACTCTCTATATACTTCATATATACACCCCATATATACTATATACACTCTCTATATACTCCATATATACACCCCATATATACTATATACACTCTCTATATACTCCATATAAACACCCCATATATACTATATACACTCTCTATATACTCCATATATACCCCCCATATATAATATACACTCTCTATATACTCTATATACACCCCATATATACTATATACACTCTCTATATACTCCATATATACACTCCATATATACTATATACAATCTCTATATACTCCATATATACACACCCCCGTATATACTATATACACTCCATATATACACCCATATATACTATATACACTCTCTATATACTCCATATAAACACCCCGTATATACTATATACACTCTATATACTCCATATATACACCCCATATATACTATATACACTCTATATACTCCATATATACACCCCATATATACTATATACACTCTCTATATACTCCATATATACACCCTGTATATACTATATACACCCTCTATATACTCCATATATACACCCCATATATACTATATACACTCTCTATATACTCCATATATACACTCCATATATACGATATACACTCTATATACCCCATATATACACCCCATATATACTATATACACTCTCTATATACTCCATATATACACCCCGTATATACTATATACACCCTCTATATACTCCATATATACCCCCGTATATACTATATACACTCTCTATATACTCCATATATACACCCCCATATATACTATATACACTCTATATACTCCATATATACACCCCATATATACTATATACACCCTCTATATACTCCATATATACTCTATATACTCCATATATACACCCCGTATATACTATATACACTCTCTATATACTCCATATATACACCCATATATACTATATACACTCTCTATATACTCCATATAAACACCCCGTATATACTATATACACTCTCTATATACTCCATATATACACCCCATATATACTATATACACTCTCTATATACTCCATATATACTATATACACTCTCTATATACTCCATATATACCCCGTATATACTATATACACTCTCTATATACTCCATATATACACCCCATATATACTATATACACTATATACTCCATATATACCACCCATATATACTATATACACTCTCTATAGACTCCATATATACTATATACACTCTATATACCCCATATATACTATATACACTCTCTATATACTCCATATATACCCCCGTATATACTATATACACTCTCTATATACTCCATAGATACTATATACACTCTCTATATACTCCATATATACCCCCATATATACTATATACACTCTCTATAGACTCCATATATACTATATACACTCTATATACCCCATATATACTATATACACTATATACTCCATATATACCCCCGTATATACTATATACACTCTCTATATACTCCATAGATACTATATACACTCTCTATATACTCCATATATACACCCCATATATACTATATACACTCTCTATATACTCCATATATACTATATACACCCTCTATATACTCCATATATACACACCCCCATATATACTATATACACTCTCTATATACTCCATATATACCCCCGTATATACACTCTCTATATACTCCATATATACCCCCGTATATACTATATACACTCTCTATATACTCCATATGTACGATATACACTATATGCTCCATATATACACCCCATATATACTATATACACTCACTATATACTCCATATATACTATATACACTCTCTATATACTCCATATATACACCCCATATATACTATATACACTCTCTATATACTCCATATATACACCCCATATATACTATATACACTCTCTATATACTCCATATATACCCCCGTATATACTATATACACTCTCTATATACTCCATATATACCCCCCGTATATACTATATACACTCTCTATATACCCCATATATACTATATACACTCTCTATATACTCCATATGTACACCCCATATATACTATATACACGCTCTATATACTTCATATATACACCCCATATATACTATATACACTCTCTATATACTCCATATATACACCCCATATATACTATATACACTCTCTATATACTCCATATATACACCCCATATATACTATATACACTCTCTATATACCCCCATATATACTATATATACTCCATATATACCCCCGTATATACTATATACACTCTCTATATACTCCATAAAATACACCCCATATATACTATATACACTATCTATGTACTCCATATATACTATATACACTCTCTATATACTCCATATATACACTCCATATATACTATATACACCCTCTATATACTCCATATATACCCCCGTATATACTATATACACTCTCTATATACTCCATATGTACACCCCATATATACTATATACACTCTCTATATACTTCATATATACACCCTATATATACTATATACACTCTCTATATACTTCATATATACACCCCATATATACTATATACACTCTATATACTCCATATATACTATATACACTCTCTATATACTCCATATATACACCCCGTATATACTATATACACCATATATACTATATACACTCTCTATATACTCCATATATACACCCCATATATACTATATACACTCTCTATATACTCCATATATACACCCCATATATACTATATACACTCTCTATATACTCCATATATACCCCTGTATATACTATATATACTCCATATATACCCCCGTATATACTATATACACTCTCTATATACTCCATATATACACCCCGTATATACTATATACACCCTCTATATACTCCATATATACACCCCATATATACTATATACACCCTCTATATACTCCATATATACCCTCCGTATATACTATATACACTCTCTATATACTTCATATATACACCCCATATATACTATATACACTCTCTATATACTCCATATATACCCCCCATATATACTATATACACTATCTATGTACTCCATATATACTATATACACTCTCTATATACTCCATATATACACCCCGTATATACTATATACACTCTCTATATACTCCATATATACACCCCCATATATACTATATACACTCTCTATATACTCCATATATACCCCCCGTATATACTATATACACTCTCTATATACTCCATATATACACCCCATATATACTATATACACTCTCTATATACTCCATATATACCCCCGTATATACTATATACACTCTCTATATACTCCATATATACACCCCCATATATCCTATATATACTCCATATATACACCCCATATATACTATATACACTCTCTATATACTCCATATATACACCCCATATATACTATATACACTCTCTATATACTCCATATATACCCCCATATATACTATATACACTCTATATATACTCCATATATACCCCCATATATACTATATACACTCTCTATATACTCCATATATACACCCCCATATATCCTATATACACTCTCTACTCCATATATACACCCCATATATACTTTATACACTTTCTATATACTCCATATATACCCCCCGTATATACTATATACACTCTATACTCCATATATACACCCCCATATATCCTATATATACTCCATATATACACCCCATATATACTATATACACTCTCTATGTACTCCATATATACTATATACACCCTGTATATACTATATACACTCTCTATATACTCCATATATACACCCCATATATACTATATACACTCTCTATATACTCCATATATACCCCCGTATATACTATATACACTCTCTATATACTCCATATATACACCCCATATATACTATATACACTCTCTATATACTCCATATATACACCCCCATATATACTATATACACACTCTATATACTCCATATATACACCCCATATATACTATATGCACTCTCTATATACTCCATATATACACCCCATATATACTATATACACTCTCTATATACTCCATATATACCCCCATATATACTATATACACTCTATATACCCCATATATACACCCCGTATATACTATATACACTCTCTATATACCCCATATATACACCCCGTATATACACTCTCTATATACTCCATATATACCCCCAAATATATACTATATACACTCTCTATATACTCCATATATACCCCCGTATATACTATATACACTCTATATACTCCATATATACAACCCATATATACTATATACACTCTCTATATACCCCATATATACCCCCCGTATATACTATATACACTCTCTATATACTCCATATATACTATACACACTCTCTATATACCCCATATACACCCCCCATATATAACGTATACACTCTCTATATACCCCGTATATACACTCTCTATATACTCCATATATACACCCCGTATATACTATATGCACTCTCTATATACCCCATATATACCCCCCGTATATACTATATACACTCTCTATATACTCCATATATACCATATACACTCTCTATATACCCCATATACACCCCCATATATAACGTATACACTCTCTATATACCCCATATATACACCCCGTATATACACTCTCTATATACTCCATATATACACCCCGTATATACTATATGCACTCTCTATATACCCCATATATACACCACATATATACTATATACACTCTCTCTATATACTCCATATATACCCCCCATATATACTATATACACTCTCTATATACTCCATATATACCCCCCATATATACTATATACACTCTCTGTATACTCCCTATATACACCCCGTATATATACTATATACACCCTCTATATACTCCATATGTACTATATACACCCCAACTATACTATATACACCCTCTATATACTCCATATATACTATATACACCCCATATATACTCCATGTATACTATATATATATACCCCCATATATACTATATACACTCTCTATATACCCCATATATACCCCCATATATTCTATATACACTCTCTATATACTCCATATATACCCCCCATATATACTATATACACTCTCTATATACTCCATATATACACCCCATATATACTATATACACTCTCTATATACTCCATATATACCCCCATATATACTATATACACTCTCTATATACTCCATATATACCCCCCATATATACTATATACACTCTCTGTATACTCCCTATATACACCCCGTATATATACTATATACACCCTCTATATACTCCATATGTACTATATACACCCCAACTATACTATATACACCCTCTATATACTCCATATATACTATATACACCCCATATATACTCCATGTATACTATATATATACCCCCATATATACTATATACACTCTCTATATACCCCATATATACCCCCATATATTCTATATACACTCTCTATATACTCCATATATACCCCCCATATATACTATATACACTCTCTATATACTCCATATATACCCCCCACATATACTATATACAACCTCTATATACTCCATATATACCCCCATATATTAAGTATACACTCTCTATATACCCCATATATACACCCAGTATATACACTCTCTGTATACTCCATATATACAGCCCATATATACTATATGCACTCTCTATATACCCCATATATACACCACGTATATACTATATACACTCTCTATATAGTCCATATACAGTGGGGATCGAAAGTTTGGGTACCCCGGGTAAAAATGTGTATTAATGTGCATAACGAAGCCAAGGAAAGATGGAAAAATCTCCAAATGGCATCAAATTACAGATTAGACATTCTTATAATATGTCAAAAAAAGTTCGATTTTATTTCCATCATTTACACTTTCAAAATTATAGAAAACAAAAAAATGGCATCTGCAAAAGTTTGGGCACCCTGCAGAGTTAATATCTTGTACTGCCCCCTTTGGCAAGTATCACAGCTTGTAAACGCTTTTTGTAGCCAGCCAAGAGTACTTCAATTCTTGTTTGAGGTATCTTTGCCCATTCTTCTTCCTTACAAAAGTCTTCCAGTTCTTTGAGATTTCTGGGCTGTCTGTCACGCACTGCTCTTTTAAGGTCTATCCATAGGTTTTCAATAATGTTGAGGTCAGGAGATTGTGTAGGCCATGGCAAAACCTTCAGTTTACGCCTCTTGATGTAATCCCCCGTGGATTTTGAGGTGTGTTTAGGATCATTATCTATTTGTAGAAGCCATCCTCTCTTTAACTTCAGCTTTTTCACAGATGGCATCAAGTTACCATCCAAAATTTGCTGAAATTTTATTGAATCCATTTTTCCTTCTACTCGTGAAATGTTCCCTGTGCCACTGGCTGCAATACAACCCCAAAGCATGATTGATCCACCCCCATGCTTCACAGTTGGACAGAGGTTCTTTTCATTAAATTCTGTGCCCTTTCTTCTCCAAACGTACCTTTGCTCATTCCGGCCAAAAAGTTCTATTTTAACCTCATCGGTCCACAGAACTTGTTTCCAAAATGCCTCAGGCTTGTCTATATGTTCATTTGCAAAGTCCAAACGCTGATTTTTGTGGTGAGGACGTAGAAGAGGTTTTCTTCTGATGACTCTTCCATGAAGACCATATTTGTACAAGTATCTCTTTATAGTGGAATAGTGTACCACAACTCCAGTGTCTGCCAGATCTTTCTGGAGGGATCGTGCAGTCAAACGTGGGTTTTGAATTGTTTTTCTCACAATCCTACGAGCAGTTCTGTCTGATATTTTTCTTGGTCTTCCAGATCTTGCTTTAACTTCCACTGTTCCTGATGACTGCCATTTCTTAATTACATTCCGAACAGAGGATATTGACATCTGAAAACGCTTTGCTATCTTCTTATAGCCTTCTCCAGCTTTGTGAGCGTCAACTATTTTCAGTTTCAGTTTTCTAGACAACTGCTTAGAAGAACCCATGGTGCTGATTGTTGGGGGAAGGTCAGATGAGTCTGGCCATTTAAAACCTTTGAGATTGACATCACCTGGTCTTCCCAGACGATGATTGAGAACAATCCATGACACTGGCAGGTCTCAGCTTTGCAAAGGGGGCAGTGCATGCTATAAATTCTGCAGGGTGCCCAAACTTTTGCAGACGCCATTTTTTTGTTTTCTGTAAGTTTGAAAGTGTAAATGATGGAAATAAAATCTAACTTTTTTTGACATGTTATAAGAATGTCTAATCTGTAATTTGATGCCATTTGGAGATTTTTCCATCTTTCCTTGGCTTCCTTATGCACATTAATACACATTTTTACCTGGGGTGCCCAAACTTTCGATCCCCACTGTATACTATATACGCTCTCTATATACTCCATATATACCCCCCATATATACTATATACACTCTCTATATACTCCATATATACCCCCATATATACTATATACACTCTCTGTATACTCCATATTTACACCCCATATATACTATATACACCCTCTATATACTCCATATATAATATATACTCCATGTATACTATATATACCCCATATATACTATATACACTCTCTATATACCCCATATATACCCCCATATATTCTATATACACTCTCTATATACTCCATATATACCCCCCATATATACTATATACACTCTCTATATACCCCATATATACACCCCATATATGCTATATACACTCTCTATATACTCCATATATACACCCCATATATACTATATACACTCTCTATATACTCCATATATACCCCCAGTATATACTATATACACTCTCTATATACTCCATATATGCTATATACACTCTCTATATACCCCATATATACACCACATATATACTATATACACTCTCTATATAGTCCATATATACTATATACACTCTCTATACACTCCCCATATATACTATATACACTCTATATATACTCCATATATACCCCCCATATATACTATATACACTCTCTGTATACTATACACACCCTCTATATACTCCATATATACTATATACACCCTCTATATACTCCATATATACTATATACACCCCATATATACTCCCTATATACTATATATACCCCCATATATACTATATACACTCTCTATATACCCCCATATATACTATATACACCCTCTATATACTCCATATATACTATATACACTCTCTATATTCTCCATATAAACACCCCGTATATACTATATACACTCTCCTATATACTCCATATATACCCCCGTATATACTATATACACTCTCTCTATACTCCATATATACTATATATGCCCCATATGTACTCCCTATATACTATATATACCCCCATATATAATATATACACTCTCTATATACCACCATATATACTCTATATACTCCATATATACACCCCATATATACTATATACACTCTCTATATACTCCATATATACTATATACACTCTCTATATACCCCCATTCATACTCTATATACCCCCATATATACTATATACACTCTCTATATACTCCATATATACACCCCATATATACTATATACACTCTCTATATACTCCATATATACCCCCCATATATACTATATACACTCTATATATACTCCATATATACCCCCATATATACTATATACACACTCTATATACTCCATATATACACCCCTTATATACTATATACACTCTATATATACTCCATATATACCCCCCATATATACTATATACACTCTATATATACTCCATATATACCCCCATATATCCTATATACACTCTCTATTTACTCCATATATACACCCCATATATACTTTATACACTTTCTATATACTCCATATATACCCCCCGTATATACTATATACACTCTATACTCCATATATACACCCCATATATCCTATATATACTCCACATATACCCCCCATATATACTATATACACTCTCTATGTACTCCATATATACACCCCATATATACTATATACACTCTCTATATACTCCATATATACTCCCCCATATATACTATTAGTGATGAGCCGAACACCCCCGGGTTCGGTTCACACCAGAACCCGCGAACGGACCGAAAGTTTGTACGAACATTAGAACCCTATTAAATACAATGGATGCGAACGTTCGAATTCTAAAGTGCTAATTATAACAACTATTATGCATGTTATTGTCCTAAAAAGGGTTTGGGAACCCGGGTTCTGCACCAGGGGACATGTATCAATGCAAAAAGAAGTTTTAAAAACGGTCGTTTTTCGGGAGCAGTCATTTTAATGATGCATAAAGTGAAAAAAAAAAAGTCAAATATTCCTTTAAATATCGTACCTGGGGGGTGTCTAAAGTATGCCTGTGAAGTGCCACGTGTTTCCCGTGTTTAGAACTGTCCCTGCACAAAATGACACTTCTAAAGGGAAAAAAAGCCATTTAAAACTGCTTGCGGCTTTAATGTAATGTCTGGTCCCGGTAATATGGATGAAAATCTTTAAGAAAAATGGCATAGCTACCCCATGACCCCCCCCCCCTACCCCAGCCCATTACCAGCCCCTTTGGGTCTTGTATGGATATTAAGGGGAACCCCGCACATAAAATAAAAAAGGCCCTATATACTCTGAACAGCCCTATACAGGCGGTGCATACAAGACAGGGACTGTAGGTTTGTTCTTATGTAGAATCTGTTTGTAATTTTGAACAGGTACATTGTTGAAGTGTAGCTCCAGACCAAAAATCTATTTTTAAACTTTTTGGAAAACATAGGTAAGGGTTATCACCCCTGTAACATTTGTTTTGCTGTCTGTGCCCCTGTTCAGAACATTTCACCTCACTTTCCGTCCCAATGACAACTGTTTTTGAAATGTGGTGTTTTTCTTGAAACAAGGATTGGTGATAAAGCATCAGTACAGAGGAGACACCTTTCTCCCATATTTATTCTTAAAGGAGAGAATTTTCCTTCCTAGTGGTAGATTTCCTCTCACTTCCTGTTGTCTTCTTGCGTTTGCAAGTAGGAGTCGTTTGTAAGTTGGATGTTTGAAAGTAGGGACCTGCCGTATATACTCTGCAGAAATAGGCCCCTTAGTTGTTGGTGTTGGCACAACACTGTAAGCACTCACAGTTACTCTTGGTTGGTGCTGGAACGCCCTGCTGTCAACTATTATATCAGGAATTTTAATTACATATAATTGTTGAACAGTGGTAGTAAAAATTGGGCCTTTGATGGTGGTGCTGGTGCCACAACACTGTAAGCCCTGACAGTTACTCTTGGTGGGTGCAGCAATGGGCCCTGCTGTGAATTATTAGATCAAGAATTGTAATTGCATGCCCCTGTTGAACAGGGGCTGAAAAATTGGGCCTTTCGTGGTGGTGGTGGTGGTGGTGGTGTTGCCACAACACTGTAAGCCCTCAGAGTTACTCTTGGTGGGTGCAGGAATGGGCCCTGCTGTGAATTATTAGATCAAGAATTGTAATTACATGCCCCTTTTGAACAGGGGCTGAAAAATTGGGCCTTTCGTGGTGGTGGTGGTGGTGGCGTTGCCACAACACTGTAAGCCCTCAGAGTTACTCTTGGTGGGTGCAGGAATGGGCCCTGCTGTGAATTATTAGATCAAGAATTGTAATTACATGCCCCTTTTGAACAGGGGCTGAAAAATTGGGCCTTTCGTGGTGGTGGTGGTGGTGGCGTTGCCACAACACTGTAAGCCCTCAGAGTTACTCTTGGTGGGTGCAGGAATGGGCCCTGCTGTGAATTATTAGATCAAGAATTGTAATTACATGCCCCTGTTGAACAGGGGCTGAAAAATTGGGCCTTTCGTGGTGGTGGTGGTGGTGGTGGTGTTGCCACAACACTGTAAGCCCTCAGAGTTACTCTTGGTGGGTGCAGGAATGGGCCCTGCTGTGAATTATTAGATCAAGAATTGTAATTACATGCCCCTTTTGAACAGGGGCTGAAAAATTGGGCCTTTCGTGGTGGTGGTGGTGGTGGCGTTGCCACAACACTGTAAGCCCTCAGAGTTACTCTTGGTGGGTGCAGCAATGGGCCCTGCTGTGAATTATTAGATCAAGAATTGTAATTGCATGCCCCTGTTGAACAGGGGCTGAAAAATTGGGCCTTAGGCACTGGTGGCACAACACTACAACCCCTCACAGATACTGTACTTGGAGCACAGCAATGAGCCCTGTTGCAAAGTATTGCTTCAAAAATTGTAATGACACGCCCCTGTTAAACAGGGGCTGAAAAATTGGGCCTTAGGCACTGGTGCCACAACACTCCAACCCCTCACAGATACTGTACTTGGAGCACAGCAATGAGCCCTATGGCAAATTATTGCTAAAAAAAATGTAATTACACGCCCCTGTAAAACAGGGGCTGAAAAATTGGGCCTTAGCCACTGGTGGCGGCACCCATAAACAAAAATGATCTTCCAAGCTATCATCATCAATCGTATCATTGAGGACTCGGAGGAGGAGGATAGCCAGTCAACATAACAGCACAGGCACTCAGCATCAGCATCAGTCTTGAAGGGATGTGACATGTTAAAATCAATTAGTCTGTTATATCAGCATCAGGTGTGTGGTAGCTGGTGGTGATCCAAGACTGGTTCATCTTGGTGAAAGTCAGTCGATCAACCGAGTCGGTGGACAGGCGCACCCTGTGATCCGTGACAAATCCTCCAGCAGCACTGAATGTGCGTTCCGAAAGAACGCTGGATGCAGGACAGGCCAGTAGCTCAATTGCATACTGTGCAAGCTCTGGCCAGTTATCCATCCTCAAGACCCAGTAAGCCAGAGGATTTTCGGTGGGGAAGGTGTCCAAGTCTGACCTTGCCCCTAGATATTCCTGCACCATGTTTATCAGACGCTGGCGATGGTTGCTGGAACCGATCATACTTTGGGGCTGCGGACTAAAGAATTGTCTGAACGCATCGGTCAGACGGCCACCTTCCCCACCGCTCCTTCTTTGACTGGCCGAAGCCTCAGCAACTCGTTGTCCAGGACCAGGAGTTTGTAACCTCCCAGTCTCTGGGAACGCGTTGCACAGACCTTTCTGCAAGGCCTCCCGGAGTTGTCTCATCCTCTGCTCCCTCTGCGACGGTAACATAAGGTCCGCAACCTTACCCTTGTACCGTGGATCAAGGAGAGTGGCCAGCCAGTAATGGTCCCTCTCCTTGATCCGAAGAATACGAGGATCCTTCCGCAGACTTTGCAGGATCAGGGAGGCCATGCAGCGTAGGTTTGCTGAGGCATTCGCTCCGGAGTCCTCTGGGTCACTAAGGACGACATGATCCGCAGCCACCTCCTCCCAGCCACGTACAAGTCCACTGGTTTCTTGGGACTGTAAATCATCCCTAAAAGACTGCTGCTGATGATGCTGAGTGCCAGCCTCCACCTCCATGCTGACACAATCCTCCTCCTCCTCCTCCTCCTCCTCCTCTTCCTGTGCGATGGGTGGGACAGAAGGAACACTGTCTGGGTAAAGGGGGCCTTGAGAGGCAAGGAAGTCCTCCTCTTCCTGCCTCTGTTCTGCCTCAAGTGCCCTGTCCATTATTCCACGCAGCGTGTGCTCCAACAGGTGGACAAGAGGTACAGTGTCACTGATGCATGCACTGTCACTGCTCACCATCCTCGTGGCCTCCTCAAATGGTGCCAGGACAGTGCATGCATCCCTGATCATGCCCCACTGGCGTGGAGAAAAAAAACCAAGCTCCCCTGACCCTGTCCTGGTGCCGTAGTCGCACAGGTACTCATTGATGGCCCTCTGCTGCGTGTGCAGCCGCTGCAGCATGGCCAACGTTGAGTTCCACCTGGTGGGCATGTCACATATAAGGCGGTTCTTGGGCAGGTTCAACTCCTTTTGCAGCTCAGCCAGGCGAGCACTGGCATTATAAGATCTGCGGAAATGCACACAGACTTTCCTGGCCTGCCTCAGGACATCCTGTAAGCCCGGGTACCTGCCCAAGAACCGCTGCACCACCAGGTTAAGGACGTGAGCCACACAGGGCACATGGGTCAGTTGTCCCTGTCGGAGGGCGGAGAGGAGGTTGGTGCCATTGTCGCAAACCACCATTCCTGGCTTAAGCTGGCGTGGCATCAACCACCTCTCGGCCTGGCCCTGCAGAGCAGACAGGACCTCTGCCCCAGTGTGGCTTCTGTCCCCCAAACACACCAGCGCAAGCACGGCATGGCATCTTTTTGCCTGCGTACTTGCGTAGCCCCTTGAACGGCTACGGAGCACCGCTGGTTCAGAGGACAAAGCACAGGAAGAGGCCATGGAGGAAGAAGAAGAGGAGGGGGTGGAGGAGAGAGGTGTGTCACAACCAGTAGTAGTATTTTGGAGGCGTGGCGGTGGAACAACCTCCAACACTACTGCACCTTGTCCTGCATCCTTCCCAGCTGCCAAAAGAGTGACCCAATGGGCCGTGAAAGAAAGGTAACGTCCCTGTCCATGCCTGCTGGACCATGAGTCAGCGGTAATATGCACCTTACCGCTGACCGCCCTGTCCAGCGAGGCCAAGACATTGCCTTCCACATGCCTGTAGAGAGCCGGAATCGCCTTCCGTGAGAAAAAGTGGCGTTTGGGAACCTGCCACTGAGGAACCGCACATTGCACAAACTCACGGAAGGGGGCCGAGTCTACCAACTGAAAAGGCAGCAGTTGAAGCGCTAGCAATTTAGCCAAGCTAGCATTCAACCGCTGGGCATGTGGATGGCTGGGAGTGAACTTCTTTCGACGGTCCAGCAGCTGGGGCATGGAAATTTGCCTGCTAGAATCGGACGTCGGTGTACTGCTAGCAGAGTGGCCGCAAGTACTTGGCTGTGACACACCTAATTCTACACCTTCATTCCTCTCAGTGCATGTTTCAGAGAGGACTGAAGTTATAGTGGGGTTGGAGATCCCAGCTGATGCGGTGCAAGGAGAGGTCCGCTTTGTTCTTTGGTGTGGGTCTTTGAGGTAGGCTTGCCAACGAGCTGCATGGCAGGTCAACATATGTCTGGTCAGGCATGTGGTACCCAAGCGGCTGATGTTTTGGCCACGCGATATACGCTTGAGACATATGTTGCAAACAGCAGCTGTGCGATCTGATGCACTAGCCTCAAAAAAGGCCCACACCAAGGAACTTTTTGAATGACGGGCAGAGGCAGCGCCCTGCACAGGCGGAGCTCTGCGGTGTGATTCCGTCGGTGTACTGCCCTTACGCTGGCCACCAAAGGGCATCCTGCCTCGTTGGAGATGTGCCTCCTCCTCATCCTCCTCCTCCTCCTCTCTACTATTAGGCACCCACGTGGAGTCAGTGACCTCATCATCCCCTCCCTCCTCATCACTGGAGCCAATCTGGCAGTATGCTGCAGCGGCTGGAACATGACTGCCAGATTGGTGTCCTTCTTGAGCATCCCCTCTGTCTGCTCTCACGCTACTGCCTTCCTGTAGCTGGGTTTCATCATCAGACCCTTCGAAACGCTGGGCATCCTCCTGGAGCATGTACCCAACACTGTGCTCAAACAGTTCGGGGGACTCCTCAGGAGGAGGACATGGTGGGTCTAGGGAAGGAGTGACTGATGATGAGTCTGACATTGATACCAGGGAAGAGGACGCTTTGGCAGCTGCTTTGCCAGTACCCTGCGCCTGGGTGAGAGAGGATGAGGAGGAGGAGGAGGGCTTGGTCATCCACTCTACCAAGTCTTCGGCATGATGTGGCTCAACATGTCCAGCTGCCGAAAAGAAGGACAAGCGTGTCCCATGGCCATGTGCTGATGACAATGCACCGCGTCCACGACCAGCACTGTTGCCCCCAGACACAGAGCCTGCTTGCCCTCTTTTATTGCCTCCTGACTGTCTGCCTCTCCTTGTTTGCCTTCCAGACATTCTAATAGATGGCCTGCAGGGAGATGGGAAAAAAGCAATAAGGGCTACCTTCGGGTGTCCTTCTCTGTCCCTTTACTTAAGGATTTCTAAATATGGTTGAGGATGATTGCTTTTGCACAGAATAGCACAACGACAATTTCCCTGACTGTCCAAAAAACAAGGATTTCAAAGATGGTTGATGAGGAATGCTTTAGCACACTATAGCACAAGGAGAATTTCCCTCACTGTCCTTCCCTGTCCCTAGAAACAAGGATTCGCACAGTGAAAGAAACTGACACTCTCCCTACCTAGAGTTTTCTGTCCCTAGAAAAAATGTTTTTTTAAAGCACACTATAGCACAAGGAGAATTCCCCTCACTTTCCTTCTTTGTCCCTAGAAACAAGGATTCGCACAGTGAAAGAAACTGACACTCTCCCTACCTAGAGTTTTCTGTCCCTAGAAAAAATGTTTTTTTAAAGCACACTATAGCACAAGGAGAATTCCCCTCACTTTCCTTCTTTGTCCCTAGAAACAAGGATTCGCACAGTGAAAGAAACTGACACTCTCCCTACCTAGAGTTTTCTGTCCCTAGAAAAAATGTTTTTTTAAAGCACACTATAGCACAAGGAGAATTCCCCTCACTTTCCTTCTTTGTCCCTAGAAACAAGGATTCGCACAGTGAAAGAAACTGACACTCTCCCTACCTAGAGTTTTCTGTCCTTAGAAAAAATGTTTTTTTAAAGCACACTATAGCACAAGGAGAATTCCCCTCACTTTCCTTCTTTGTCCCTAGAAACAAGGATTCGCACAGTGAAAGAAACTGACACTCTCCCTACCTAGAGTTTTCTGTCCCTAGAAAAAATGTTTTTTTAAAGCACACTATAGCACAAGGAGAATTCCCCTCACTTTCCTTCTTTGTCCCTAGAAACAAGGACTGGCACAGTGAAAGAAACTGACACTTTCCCTACCTAGAGTTTTCTGTCCCTAGAATTTTTTTTTTTTAAAGCACACTATAGCACAAGGAGAATTCCCCTCACTTTCCTTCTTTGTCCCTAGAAACAAGGATTCGCACAGTGAAAGAAACTGACACTCTCCCTACCTAGAGTTTTCTGTCCCTAGAAAAAATGTTTTTTTAAAGCACACTATAGCACAAGGAGAATTCCCCTCACTTTCCTTCTTTGTCCCTAGAAACAAGGATTCGCACAGTGAAAGAAACTGACACTCTCCCTACCTAGAGTTTTCTGTCCCTAGAAAAAATGTTTTTTTAAAGCACACTATAGCACAAGGAGAATTCCCCTCACTTTCCTTCTTTGTCCCTAGAAACAAGGATTCGCACAGTGAAAGAAACTGACACTCTCCCTACCTAGAGTTTTCTGTCCCTAGAAAAAATGTTTTTTTAAAGCACACTATAGCACAAGGAGAATTCCCCTCACTTTCCTTCTTTGTCCCTAGAAACAAGGATTCGCACAGTGAAAGAAACTGACACTCTCCCTACCTAGAGTTTTCTGTCCCTAGAAAAAATGTTTTTTTAAAGCACACTATAGCACAAGGAGAATTCCCCTCACTTTCCTTCTTTGTCCCTAGAAACAAGGATTCGCACAGTGAAAGAAACTGACACTCTCCCTACCTAGAGTTTTCTGTCCCTAGAAAAAATGTTTTTTTAAAGCACACTATAGCACAAGGAGAATTCCCCTCACTTTCCTTCTTTGTCCCTAGAAACAAGGATTCGCACAGTGAAAGAAACTGACACTCTCCCTACCTAGAGTTTTCTGTCCCTAGAAAAAATGTTTTTTTAAAGCACACTATAGCACAAGGAGAATTCCCCTCACTTTCCTTCTTTGTCCCTAGAAACAAGGACTGGCACAGTGAAAGAAACTGACACTTTCCCTACCTAGAGTTTTCTGTCCCTAGAAATTTTTTTTTTTAAAGCACACTATAGCACAAGGAGAATTCCCCTCACTTTCCTTCTTTGTCCCTAGAAACAAGGATTCGCACAGTGAAAGAAACTGACACTCTCCCTACCTAGAGTTTTCTGTCCCTAGAAAAAATGTTTTTTTAAAGCACACTATAGCACAAGGAGAATTCCCCTCACTTTCCTTCTTTGTCCCTAGAAACAAGGATTCGCACAGTGAAAGAAACTGACACTCTCCCTACCTAGAGTTTTCTGTCCCTAGAAAAAATGTTTTTTTAAAGCACACTATAGCACAAGGAGAATTCCCCTCACTTTCCTTCTTTGTCCCTAGAAACAAGGATTCGCACAGTGAAAGAAACTGACACTCTCCCTACCTAGAGTTTTCTGTCCCTAGAAAAAATGTTTTTTTAAAGCACACTATAGCACAAGGAGAATTCCCCTCACTTTCCTTCTTTGTCCCTAGAAACAAGGATTCGCACAGTGAAAGAAACTGACACTCTCCCTACCTAGAGTTTTCTGTCCCTAGAAAAAATGTTTTTTTAAAGCACACTATAGCACAAGGAGAATTCCCCTCACTTTCCTTCTTTGTCCCTAGAAACAAGGATTCGCACAGTGAAAGAAACTGACACTCTCCCTACCTAGAGTTTTCTGTCCCTAGAAAAAATGTTTTTTTAAAGCACACTATAGCACAAGGAGAATTCCCCTCACTTTCCTTCTTTGTCCCTAGAAACAAGGATTCGCACAGTGAAAGAAACTGACACTCTCCCTACCTAGAGTTTTCTGTCCCTAGAAAAAATGTTTTTTTAAAGCACACTATAGCACAAGGAGAATTCCCCTCACTTCCCTTCTTTGTCCCTAGAAACAAGGATTCGCACAGTGAAAGAAACTGACACTCTCCCTACCTAGAGTTTTCTGTCCCTAGAAAAAATGTTTTTTTAAAGCACACTATAGCACAAGGAGAATTCCCCTCACTTTCCTTCTTTGTCCCTAGAAACAAGGATTCACACAGTGAAAGAAACTGACACTCTCCCTACCTAGAGTTTTCTGTCCCTAGAAAAAATGTTTTTTTAAAGCACACTATAGCACAAGGAGAATTCCCCTCACTTTCCTTCTTTGTCCCTAGAAACAAGGATTCGCACAGTGAAAGAAACTGACACTCTCCCTACCTAGAGTTTTCTGTCCCTAGAAAAAATGTTTTTTTAAAGCACACTATAGCACAAGGAGAATTCCCCTCACTTTCCTTCTTTGTCCCTAGAAACAAGGACTGGCACAGTGAAAGAAACTGACACTTTCCCTACCTAGAGTTTTCTGTCCCTAGAAAATTTTTTTTTTAAAGCACACTATAGCACAAGGAGAATTCCCCTCACTTTCCTTCTTTGTCCCTAGAAACAAGGATTCGCACAGTGAAAGAAACTGACACTCTCCCTACCTAGAGTTTTCTGTCCCTAGAAAAAATGTTTTTTTAAAGCACACTATAGCACAAGGAGAATTCCCCTCACTTTCCTTCTTTGTCCCTAGAAACAAGGATTCGCACAGTGAAAGAAACTGACACTCTCCCTACCTAGAGTTTTCTGTCCCTAGAAAAAATGTTTTTTTAAAGCACACTATAGCACAAGGAGAATTCCCCTCACTTTCCTTCTTTGTCCCTAGAAACAAGGATTCGCACAGTGAAAGAAACTGACACTCTCCCTACCTAGAGTTTTCTGTCCCTAGAAAAAATGTTTTTTTAAAGCACACTATAGCACAAGGAGAATTCCCCTCACTTTCCTTCTTTGTCCCTAGAAACAAGGATTCGCACAGTGAAAGAAACTGACACTCTCCCTACCTAGAGTTTTCAGTCCCTAGAAAAAATGTTTTTTTAAAGCACACTATAGCACAAGGAGAATTCCCCTCACTTTCCTTCTTTGTCCCTAGAAACAAGGATTCGCACAGTGAAAGAAACTGACACTCTCCCTACCTAGAGTTTTCTGTCCCTAGAAAAAATGTTTTTTTAAAGCACACTATAGCACAAGGAGAATTCCCCTCACTTTCCTTCTTTGTCCCTAGAAACAAGGATTCGCACAGTGAAAGAAACTGACACTCTCCCTACCTAGAGTTTTCAGTCCCTAGAAAAAATGTTTTTTTAAAGCACACTATAGCACAAGGAGAATTCCCCTCACTTTCCTTCTTTGTCCCTAGAAACAAGGATTCGCACAGTGAAAGAAACTGACACTCTCCCTACCTAGAGTTTTCTGTCCCTAGAAAAAATGTTTTTTTAAAGCACACTATAGCACAAGGAGAATTCCCCTCACTTTCCTTCTTTGTCCCTAGAAACAAGGATTCGCACAGTGAAAGAAACTGACACTCTCCCTACCTAGAGTTTTCTGTCCCTAGAAAAAATGTTTTTTTAAAGCACACTATAGCACAAGGAGAATTCCCCTCACTTTCCTTCTTTGTCCCTAGAAACAAGGATTCGCACAGTGAAAGAAACTGACACTCTCCCTACCTAGAGTTTTCTGTCCCTAGAAAAAATGTTTTTTTAAAGCACACTATAGCACAAGGAGAATTCCCCTCACTTTCCTTCTTTGTCCCTAGAAACAAGGATTCGCACAGTGAAAGAAACTGACACTCTCCCTACCTAGAGTTTTCTGTCCCTAGAAAAAATGTTTTTTTAAAGCACACTATAGCACAAGGAGAATTCCCCTCACTTTCCTTCTTTGTCCCTAGAAACAAGGATTCGCACAGTGAAAGAAACTGACACTCTCCCTACCTAGAGTTTTCTGTCCCTAGAAAAAATGTTTTTTTAAAGCACACTATAGCACAAGGAGAATTCCCCTCACTTTCCTTCTTTGTCCCTAGAAACAAGGATTCGCACAGTGAAAGAAACTGACACTCTCCCTACCTAGAGTTTTCTGTCCCTAGAAAAAATGTTTTTTTAAAGCACACTATAGCACAAGGAGAATTCCCCTCACTTTCCTTTTTTGTCCCTAGAAACAAGGATTCGCACAGTGAAAGAAACTGACACTCTCCCTACCTAGAGTTTTCTGTCCCTAGAAAAAATGTTTTTTTAAAGCACACTATAGCACAAGGAGAATTCCCCTCACTTTCCTTCTTTGTCCCTAGAAACAAGGATTCGCACAGTGAAAGAAACTGACACTCTCCCTACCTAGAGTTTTCTGTCCCTAGAAAAAATGTTTTTTTAAAGCACACTATAGCACAAGGAGAATTCCCCTCACTTTCCTTCTTTGTCCCTAGAAACAAGGATTCGCACAGTGAAAGAAACTGACACTCTCCCTACCTAGAGTTTTCTGTCCCTAGAAAAAATGTTTTTTTAAAGCACACTATAGCACAAGGAGAATTCCCCTCACTTTCCTTCTTTGTCCCTAGAAACAAGGATTCGCACAGTGAAAGAAACTGACACTCTCCCTACCTAGAGTTTTCAGTCCCTAGAAAAAATGTTTTTTTAAAGCACACTATAGCACAAGGAGAATTCCCCTCACTTTCCTTCTTTGTCCCTAGAAACAAGGATTCGCACAGTGAAAGAAACTGACACTCTCCCTACCTAGAGTTTTCTGTCCCTAGAAAAAATGTTTTTTTAAAGCACACTATAGCACAAGGAGAATTCCCCTCACTTTCCTTCTTTGTCCCTAGAAACAAGGATTCGCACAGTGAAAGAAACTGACACTCTCCCTACCTAGAGTTTTCTGTCCCTAGAAAAAATGTTTTTTTAAAGCACACTATAGCACAAGGAGAATTCCCCTCACTTTCCTTCTTTGTCCCTAGAAACAAGGATTCGCACAGTGAAAGAAACTGACACTCTCCCTACTGTGACAGCAGGAAGGTAAAGTCACCTGGTTGCATCCAGGGGGGTAGATATATTTCTCCCAGATTCAGGCTTTACGCCGACTTATACAACTAGGTGGAGAGTTGTATAAGCCCAGCTAAGGCTAGTGGGCTCATGGATGACTCATACCTCTAGGGAGAGTGCTGGGCGTCGTGCAGACAGGGAGTTGATGAGACCAGCTGAAGCTTGTCAGCTCATTTAGGCCTCTATAAGAACTCCCAGATTCATTAGGTGTCAGCTCATGCCTGGACCCAGACCTGTGTGGACTGTCTAGGGAGAGTGAACCCCTGTGCGGTGAGAAAAAGCCTGTGTGGCTATTTGTTTGGACATTTACTAAACCAGGGACTTAGGGACTAGGACAGCACCAGGCTGATCCCAGTTGTTAGTTTAGGAAACCTGCATGTTTAGTCAGAGGTCAAACTGACCAGGATTTATTTTGTTTATGTTTCTTTTTGGCTTTGCTGTGTTTTTGTCACTGTACATAGAGAAATAAACCGCACCTTTTGATTTTGAAAACCACAACCTCCGTCTGCTGGCCCTGTTTTTGTGTGGGGAGCCCAACCAGGGGGTCACACACACCCGCTACCGAGTTAACCCCCTCACAGTTGGTGGAGAACCAGTGGCAGTTTTTTTAAGCCAGCATGGAGGAGATACTGAAACAGCTGGCTCTAGCAAATGCCAATCAACAGCAGACAAATGCAGGTTTGCAAAGGAGCCTTGCAGCCCAGCAGCAAGCTCATCAACAAGCCCAGCAGCAATCTGAGGCCCGCTTCATAGACCTGTTACAGAAGCAAGAGCAGAGACTACAACAAATGGAAGCAGTAATGCATCAACGTCCGCAGACCAGTGAGGAAAGCCGTCCCACTAATACCGCGTCCTTTGGGGTGAGTCGTTTATTGACAAAAATGACTGGAGAGGATGATCCAGAGGTATTTTTGACCACATTTGAAAGGACTGCTGAAAGAGAAAAGTGGCCTGAGGAGCAGTGGGCTGGACTGGTGGCTCCTCTGTTAACTGGTGAATCGCAGAAGGCTTACTATGACCTAGAGCCTGACCAAGCAAAAGACTATGTGATGCTAAAAGCTGAAATATTGGCAAGGCTGGGTGTCACCCTGGCTGTCCGGGCTCAGCGTGTGCATAACTGGACTTTCCAGCTTGGAAAACCCCCCAGGTCTCAAATGTATGATCTCATTCACCTGAGCAGGAAGTGGCTACAGCCAGAGACTTTGTCCGCACCAGAGATTGTGGAACGTGTTGTAATGGATCGGTTTTTGAGAGCTCTTCCTACTGCCATCCAAAAGTGGGTAAGCCATGGAGACCCAGAGACGGCCGGTGGTCTTGTGGATCGTGTAGAGAAATACTTGGCTACAGAGAACCTGACGGCCTCTTCCAGAGACTCTCGGACTTTCCACCCTAAGACCAGACCATCCCCAGGGGCGGATAAGAGGATTCCAAGGGGTGAGGGTGGAGAGAGTGAGAGGGTGGGAGCTCTACCCAAAGTTTGGCGAGAACAGCCTGGGAAGTCAGGGGCTCAAGAGGCAGCCAAATGGATTGTTTGCTACCGCTGCCGGCAAGCGGGACATATTGCAGCAAATTGCCCGGTTGTGGAGGAACCCATGCAATGTGACTTTCTGATGGACAGACGTCAGTCGCTGTGTGCGACAGTCGCATGCACTGCCATTCGGGGAACTGAGAAACATTTATGCAAAATGTGTATTAATGGTAGAAATGTTGTGGTATTACTGGATTCAGGTAGCCTTGTGACCCTGATAAAGGCTGAATTAGTTAAAACAGAGGTCTCTGGGAATAGCAAGGTAGCTGTTATTTGTGTGCATGGGGACACCCGAGAGTATCCAGTGACTACAGTGTGTTTCGAGACCCCCAAAGGTACCCTCTCTCATCCAGTGGGGTTAGTATCTCAATTACCGCATGATGCCATTGTGGGAAGGGATTTTCCGAAGTTCTGGGAACTGTGGGATGATCCTGAGCCCCCCACTGGTGCCCCTATGTACCAGGAAGGTGATAGCCAGAACTCCTCTGAGAGTGGTGAGGACTCTCCAGAATTTCCCTTGTCAGTATTGGCAGGGGAGACTCAAGAAACTGGAGAGGAGCCCACCTCCTCAGACGAAAACCTACCGTCTGTGGAGTTTTCTGATCTGGAGGTTCACAGGGAAAATTTTGCCACAGAACAGTTAAAAGACCCCGCCCTAATAAAGGCACGGGAAAACGTAGTGGAAATAGATGGCGAGTTAGTGAACCCAGATAATACCTGCACTTACCCATACTTCAGCGTAGAGAAGGACCTACTGTATCGGGTGGCAAAAAGGGCAGAAGAAACCGTTGAGCAGCTTGTGGTGCCCAAACCTTACAGGAAGTTGGTGTTGGAGTTGGCCCATGGGCACATTCTTGGAGGTCATCTGGGGACAGAGAAAACCCGAGAGAGGGTATTACAGAGATTCTATTGGCCTGGGGTGATGAAGGACATAGAAAATTATTGTTCCTCCTGCCCTGTGTGTCAGAGGTCGGCCCCGATGCCACATTTCCGTAGCCCGCTGGTCCCTCTACCCATCATTGAGGTCCCGTTTGAGAGAATCGCAATGGATTTGGTAGGTCCTATAATCAAGTCCGCTAGGGGGCACCAGTACATATTGGTTATAATGGACTATGCCACCCGTTATCCAGAAGCGATCCCTCTCAGAAATACCTCGGCCAAAACCATAGCCAAAGAGCTATCTCTTGTTTTTAGCCGGGTGGGTATTTGTAAAGAACTGCTTACGGACCAAGGTACACCCTTTATGTCCCGGGTTATGAAAGAGCTGTGTAAATTGCTCAAAGTGACGCAATTGCGTACATCTGTGTATCACCCCCAAACCGATGGGCTGGTTGAAAGATTCAACAAAACCCTAAAACAAATGTTGAAGAAAGTGGTGGATAGAGATGGAAAGGATTGGGACTGTCTACTTCCTTATTTGATGTTTGCTATTAGGGAGGTGCCCCAATCCTCTACGGGATTCTCCCCCTTTGAGTTACTGTATGGGAGACACCCAAGAGGGCTGTTGGATATTGCCAAGGAAACTTGGGAAAGTGAGAGTTCTCCCCACAGGAGTGTGATTGAGCATGTCGCCCTGATGCAAGATCGAATTGCACAGGTAATGCCCATCGTGAAGGAACATTTGGCCCAAGCGCAGTTGGCACAGCAGAGAGTGTACAACCGTGGAGCAAAGACCCGTACCTTTTCCCCGGGGGATAGGATATTGGTACTTGTCCCTACGGTTGAAAGTAAATTCCTTGCCAAATGGCAAGGCCCCTACGAGATAATGGAAAAAGTGAGCGAAGTGAATTACAAGGTCAGACAACCAGGAAGGCGAAAGCCCGAACAGATCTATCACGTTAATCTGTTGAAAGCCTGGAGGGATAGAGAGTCCCTAGTCGCAGACACTTGGTCACCAGCTCAAACTGGTTGCGTGATTCCGGAGGTTGGAATAGCAGCCACCTTGTCACAACCCCAACAACAGGAGGTTAAGGAGTTTGTGCTTCGCAACAAGGAGGTGTTCTCTGAGCTGCCGGGACAAACATCTGGGGTAGAGCATGATATTATTACCCCGCCCGGTGAAAGGGTGAAGTTAAAACCCTATCGGATCCCAGAGGCCCGACGGGAGGCAATACGGGAGGAAGTACAGAAAATGCTGAACTTAGGGGTGATAGAGGAGTCCCAAAGTGATTGGTCTAGTCCCATTGTGTTGGTGCCTAAACCGGATGGGAGCTGGCGATTTTGTAACGATTTTCGTCAGTTGAACAAAGTTACAAAATTTGACACCTACCCCATGCCACGTATAGATGAGTTGATCGACCGGCTGGGAACAGCCCGATACATGACGACTCTTGACCTCACAAAAGGGTATTGGCAAATTCCCCTGGCCAAGTCGGCCAAAGAGAAAACCGCATTTGTAACCCCAGACGGGGCGTTCCAATATAAGAGAATGCCGTTCGGGTTACAGAATGCGCCGGCCACATTCCAGCGGAAAATGGACCAGATACTGAGGCCCCATCGGAAGTATGCTGCGGCTTACCTGGATGACGTAATTGTCCATAGCACAGATTGGGCCTCACATCTGCCAAAAGTGCAAGCAGTCCTAGACTCTATCCGGGAAGCGGGGTTTACGGCTAACCCCAAGAAGTGTACCATTGGGCAGGAGGAGGCCAAATATCTTGGGTACACCATTGGCAGGGGAGTGATAAAACCCCAACTCAACAAAGTCGAGGCCATCCAGAGTTGGCCACGTCCCAACAGCAAGAAGCAGGTACGGGCCTTTCTGGGAATCGCGGGTTATTATCGGCGCTTCATTCCCCACTTTGCTTCTAAGGCTGTGCCCCTAACCAACCTGACGAAAGGGAAAGGGTCGGTCATGATTAAATGGACCCCCGAGGCTGAGGCAGCATTCCAATTCTTGAAACAAGCCTTATGTAGCCAGCCAGTGTTGTACTCACCCGACTTCTCTAAAGACTTTGTCGTACAAAGTGATGCGTCAGATGTGGGGTTAGGAGCAGTATTGTCCCAGGTCTGGAACGGGGAAGAGCACCCAGTCATTTACCTCAGCAGGAAGTTGAAGTCCCATGAGGTAAATTACGCCACGGTTGAAAAGGAGTGTTTAGCGGTGAAGTGGGCTCTAGATTCCCTTCGGTACTATCTGCTAGGTAGGCACTTTGACATGGTTACGGATCACGCTCCGTTAAAGTGGATGGCTCAAAACAAGGAGACAAATAGAAGAGTGAATAGGTGGTTCCTGGCCCTACAGGAATTCAACTTCACAGTAAAGCATCGCCCTGGCGTTCAAATGGGGAATGTGGATGCTTTGTCTCGAGTACATGAATGCCTGATTGCTGGTGTTCCAACCCCAAGGTTAAAACAAGAGGGGGGGGTATGTGACAGCAGGAAGGTAAAGTCACCTGGTTGCATCCAGGGGGGTAGATATATTTCTCCCAGATTCAGGCTTTACGCCGACTTATACAACTAGGTGGAGAGTTGTATAAGCCCAGCTAAGGCTAGTGGGCTCATGGATGACTCATACCTCTAGGGAGAGGGCTGGGCGTCGTGCAGACAGGGAGTTGATGAGACCAGCTGAAGCTTGTCAGCTCATTTAGGCCTCTATAAGAACTCCCAGATTCATTAGGTGTCAGCTCATGCCTGGACCCAGACCTGTGTGGACTGTCTAGGGAGAGTGAACCCCTGTGCGGTGAGAAAAAGCCTGTGTGGCTATTTGTTTGGACATTTACTAAACCAGGGACTTAGGGACTAGGACAGCACCAGGCTGATCCCAGTTGTTAGTTTAGGAAACCTGCATGTTTAGTCAGAGGTCAAACTGACCAGGATTTATTTTGTTTATGTTTCTTTTTGGCTTTGCTGTGTTTTTGTCACTGTACATAGAGAAATAAACCGCACCTTTTGATTTTGAAAACCACAACCTCCGTCTGCTGGCCCTGTTTTTGTGTGGGGAGCCCAACCAGGGGGTCACACACACCTGCTACCGAGTTAACCCCCTCACACTACCTAGAGTTTTCTGTCCCTAGAAAAAATGTTTTTTTAAAGCACACTATAGCACAAGGAGAATTCCCCTCACTTTCCTTCTTTGTCCCTAGAAACAAGGATTCGCACAGTGAAAGAAACTGACACTCTCCCTACCTAGAGTTTTCTGTCCCTAGAAAAAATGTTTTTTTAAAGCACACTATAGCACAAGGAGAATTCCCCTCACTTTCCTTCTTTGTCCCTAGAAACAAGGATTCGCACAGTGAAAGAAACTGACACTCTCCCTACCTAGAGTTTTCTGTCCCTAGAAAAAATGTTTTTTTAAAGCACACTATAGCACAAGGAGAATTCCCCTCACTTTCCTTCTTTGTCCCTAGAAACAAGGATTCGCACAGTGAAAGAAACTGACACTCTCCCTACCTACAGTTTTCTGTCCCTAGAAAAAATGTTTTTTTAAAGCACACTATAGCACAAGGAGAATTCCCCTCACTTTCCTTCTTTGTCCCTAGAAACAAGGATTCGCACAGTAAAACACACTGACACTCTCCCTACCTATCCTTCTCTTTCCCTAAACTAAAGGAATCCAGGTTAAGCAAGAAAGAAATAAATATCACTGTCCCTGCCTATGCTTCTCTTTCGCTGCTCCGGAACACACTACACTAGGCCGCCGTGCTGGCGGCCTTTTATAGTGTGGGGCGTGTACTAAACACCCTCAGCAATAATTGGCCACAGGCATCCTGCCTGTGGCCAATCATTGCTCTCCTCGCTGCCGGCGCTGTGATTGGCCAAGCATGCGGGGTCACAGTGCATGCTTGGCCAATCACAGCGCCTGGATGACACTGCGATGGCGTAGTGCATTGTGGGCCGTTCGCGTCACTCGAATTTGGCGCGAACGGCCCAAATCGTTCGATCTTCGTCAAACGATCGAACAGCCGATGTTCGAGTCGAACGTATGTTCGACTCGAACACGAAGCTCATCCCTATATACTATATACACTCTCTATATACTCCATATATACACCCCATATATACTATATACACTCTCTATGTACTCCATATATACTATATACACTCTCTATATACTCCATATAAACTATATACACTCTCTATATACTCCATATATACTATATACACTCTCTATATACTCCATATATACTATATACACTCTCTGTATACTCCATCATATATACTACATACACTCTCTATATACTCCATATATACTATATACACTCTCTATATACTCCATATATACTATATACACTCTCTATATACTCCATATAAACTATATACACTCTCTGTATACTCCATATATATACCACATGAGCGCCTCCTGTATCCAGACTGTGGTGGCAGAATTATTGTTGGTCGGGGATCAAATACTTATTTTACTCCATTTATAACATTTGTATCCTGTGATGTTTCTGGATTTTGGTTGATATTCTGTCTCCATCATATAAAATACACCTATGATAAAAATTATAGACCCTTCATTTCTATGTAACAATCTGCAGGGGAGATGATCGTTATTTTCCTCACTGTCAGTACCCACCGTGCCACTTCTCATGCCGCGTACACACGATCGTTTTTAATGTCATTTAAAAAAACAACGTTTTTCCCGATGTGATTTTTCATGTTTTCTCTCAAGCCTGCCTTGCCTACACACGTTCATTACAGCGTTACGAATGTGCGATCTCCATTACAAATGCTAGTTTTACCAGAACGAGCGCTCCCATCCAATACTTGATTCTGAGCATGCACGGTTTTTTTCACCTTGTAAAAGCATACACACTACCGTTTTTCACAACGTTAAAAAAAACGACATGAACAACGACGTGAAAAAATAGATCATGTTCGAAATTTTTAATGGCCGTTTTTCACATCGTTAAAAATGCTCTGGAGCCCACACAAGATCGGTTTTAATGCCCAATTTAAAAAATTGCATTTTTAACGGCGTGAAAAACGATTGTGTGTACGCGGCATTAGAAGTATTTGCTGTAGAGGTTTCATGTCAGCGCCTCTGCACTACATTTCCCAGCACTCAGAATAAATGGCCAATCAGAAGGAAGTGGCGCTACGGGGCGGCTAGAGAGCGGCTGTACTCCGCCCACCTCTTACATGTGATGTAATTCCCGGCTGATCCCTGCAGATCAGAACAGGAAGGTTGTGCCTCGCCCACCAAGACATTGACCAGAAGAAGGATGAGAGGTCCATGGCTGAGCCGGGAAGTGGGTCCGCTCATCCTGAAGGGAGGGGTTTTCAGCCGCACAATCTACTAAAAGGGTGACAACACACTATCAATATTTGGTATCTACAGTTTACCTTGAAACCTGATATTTATTATTCAATTATTGCCAACAACAGAAGCTTGTCTATAAATTGCTGGACTCTCTTCTAAGGAGTGCCACTTACCTCACAAATTGGCTCATAAAAGTTGATCTGGATATCATGGACACTGCTGCCTGATGAGCTCCCCCTACTGGATGATCGGCCTCAATCAACGCGGCTTCCTCCAGAGGTGGGCAGAGGTCCTTCAGCCATTCATTTCTGCCTCTCAGATAATAAGTAACTACTGAAACCAATGATCTTTTCTACAAGGGGTCCTTCTTCCCACTGACCACCAATGTAAGGAACATTCTTCTCACTGATCACCAATGTAAGAGACATTCTTCTCACTGATCACCAATGTAAGGAACATTCTTCCCACTGATCACCAATGTAAGGAACATTCTTCTCACTGATCACCAATGTAAGGAACATTCTTCCCACTGACCACCAATGTAAGGAACATTCTTCTCACTGATCACCAATGTAAGGAACATTCTTCTCACTGATCACCAATGTAAGAGACATTCTTCTCACTGATCACCAATGTAAGGAACATTCTTCCCACTGATCACCAATGTAAGGGACATTCTTCCCACTGACCTCCAATGTAAGGAGCATTCTTCCCACTGATCACCAATGTAAGGAACATTCTTCCCACTGATCACCAATGTAAGGAACATTCTTCCCACTGACCACCAATGTAAGGAACATTCTTCTCACTGATCACCAATGTAAGAGACATTCTTCTCACTGATCACCAATGTAAGGAACATTCTTCCCACTGATCACCAATGTAAGGGACATTCTTCCCACTGATCACCAATGTAAGGAACATTCTTCCCACTGATCACCAATGTAAGGAGAATTCTTCTCACTGATCACCAATGTAAGGAACATTCTTCCCACTGATCACCAATGTAAGGAACATTCTTCCCACTGATCACCAATGTAAGGAACATTCTTCCCACTGATCACCAATGTAAGGAACATTCTTCCCACTGATCACCAATGTAAGGAACATTCTTCCCACTGATCACCAATGTAAGGAACATTCTTCTCACTGATCACCAATGTAAGAGACATTCTTCTCACTGATCACCAATGTAAGGAACATTCTTCCCACTGATCACCAATGTAAGGAACATTCTTCCCACTGACCTCCAATGTAAGGAACATTCTTCTCACTGATCACCAATGTAAGGAACATTCTTCCCACTGATCACCAATGTAAGGGACATTCTTCCCACTGACCTCCAATGTAAGGAACATTCTTCTCACTGATCACCAATGTAAGGAGCATTCTTCCCACTGATCACCAATGTAAGGAACATTCTTCTCACTGATCACCAATGTAAGGAACATTCTTCCCACTGATCACCAATGTAAGGAACATTCTTCCCACTGATCACCAATGTAAGGAACATTCTTCCCACTGATCACCAATGTAAGGGACATTCTTCTCACTGATCACCAATGTAAGGAACATTCTTCCCACTGATCACCAATGTAAGGAACATTCTTCTCACTGATCACCAATGTAAGGAACATTCTTCCCACTGATCACCAATGTAAGGAACATTCTTCCCACTGATCACCAATGTAAGGAACATTCTTCCCACTGATCACCAATGTAAGGAACATTCTTCTCACTGATCACCAATGTAAGGAACATTCTTCCCACTGATCACCAATGTAAGGGACATTCTTCCCACTGATCACCAATGTAAGGAACATTCTTCCCACTGATCACCAATGTAAGGAACATTCTTCTCACTGATCACCAATGTAAGAGACATTCTTCCCACTGATCACCAATGTAAGGAACATTCTTCCCACTGACCACCAATGTAAGGAACATTCTTCTCACTGATCACCAATGTAAGGAACATTCTTCCCACTGACCACCAATGTAAGGAACATTCTTCTTACTGATCACCAATGTAAGGAACATTCTTCTCACTGATCACCAATGTAAGGAACATTCTTCCCACTGACCACCAATGTAAGGAACATTCTTCTCACTGATCACCAATGTAAGAGACATTCTTCTCACTGATCACCAATGTAAGGAACATTCTTCTCACTGATCACCAATGTAAGGAACATTCTTCCCACTGATCACCAATGTAAGGAACATTCTTCCCACTGATCACCAATGTAAGGAACATTCTTCTCACTGATCACCAATGTAAGGAACATTCTTCCCACTGATCACCAATGTAAGGAACATTCTTCTCACTGACCACCAATGTAAGGAACATTCTTCCCACTGATCACCAATGTAAGGAACATTCTTCTCACTGATCACCAATGTAAGGAACATTCTTCTCACTGATCACCAATGTAAGGGACATTCTTCTCACTGATCACCAATGTAAGGAACATTCTTCCCACTGATCACCAATGTAGGGAACATTCTTCCCACTGATCACCAATGTAAGGAACATTCTTCTCACTGATCACCAATGTAAGGAACATTCTTCTCACTGATCACCAATGTAAGGAACATTCTTCCCACTGATCACCAATGTAAGGAACATTCTTCCCACTGATCACCAATGTAAGGAACATTCTTCTCACTGATCACCAATGTAAGGAACATTCTTCTCACTGATCACCAATGTAAGGAACATTCTTCTCACTGATCACCAATGTAAGGAACATTCTTCCCACTGACCACCAATATAAGGAACATTCTTCCCACTGATCACCAATGTAAGGAACATTCTTCCCACTGATCACCAATGTAAGGAACATTCTTCTCACTGATCACCAATGTAAGGAACATTCTTCCCACTGATCACCAATGTAAGGAACATTCTTCTCACTGATCACCAATGTAAGAGACATTCTTCCCACTGATCACCAATGTAAGGAACATTCTTCTCACTGACCACCAATATAAGGAACATTCTTCCCACTGATCACCAATGTAAGGAACATTCTTCCCACTGATCACCAATGTAAGGAACATTCTTCTCACTGATCACCAATGTAAGGGACATTCTTCCCACTGATCACCAATGTAAGGGACATTCTTCCCACTGATCACCAATGTAAGGAACATTCTTCTCACTGACCACCAATATAAGGAACATTCTTCCCACTGATCACCAATGTAAGGAACATTCTTCTCACTGATCACCAATGTAAGGAACATTCTTCTCACTGATCACCAATGTAAGGAACATTCTTCTCACTGATCACCAATGTAAGGGACATTCTTCCCACTGACCACCAATGTAAGGAACATTCTTCTCACTGATCACCAATGTAAGGAACATTCTTCCCACTGATCACCAATGTAAGGAACATTCTTCCCACTGATCACCAATGTAAGGAACATTCTTCTCACTGATCACCAATGTAAGGAACATTCTTCCCACTGATCACCAATGTAAGGAACATTCTTCCCACTGATCACCAATGTAAGGAACATTCTTCTCACTGATCACCAATGTAAGGAACATTCTTCTCACTGATCACCAATGTAAGGAACATTCTTCCCACTGATCACCAATGTAAGGAACATTCTTCCCACTGATCACCAATGTAAGGAGCATTCTTCCCACTGATCACCAATGTAAGAGACATTCTTCCCACTGATCACCAATGTAAGGAACATTCTTCTCACTGACCACCAATATAAGGAACATTCTTCCCACTGATCACCAATGTAAGGAACATTCTTCCCACTGATCACCAATGTAAGGAACATTCTTCTCACTGATCACCAATGTAAGGAACATTCTTCTCACTGATCACCAATGTAAGGGACATTCTTCTCACTGACCACCAATGTAAGGAACATTCTTCTCACTGATCACCAATGTAAGGGACATTCTTCTCACTGACCACCAATATAAGGAACATTCTTCCCACTGATCACCAATGTAAGGAACATTCTTCCCACTGATCACCAATGTAAGGAACATTCTTCTCACTGATCACCAATGTAAGGAACATTCTTCTCACTGATCACCAATGTAAGGAACATTCTTCTCACTGATCACCAATGTAAGGAACATTCTTCCCACTGATCACCAATGTAAGGAACATTCTTCCCACTGATCACCAATGTAAGGAACATTCTTCCCACTGATCACCAATGTAAGGAACATTCTTCTCACTGATCACCAATGTAAGGAACATTCTTCTCACTGATCACCAATGTAAGGAACATTCTTCTCACTGATCACCAATGTAAGGAACATTCTTCTCACTGATCACCAATGTAAGGAACATTCTTCCCACTGATCACCAATGTAAGGAACATTCTTCTCACTGATCACCAATGTAAGGAGCATTCTTCCCACTGATCACCAATGTAAGAGACATTCTTCTCACTGATCACCAATGTAAGGAACATTCTTCCCACTGATCACCAATGTAAGGGACATTCTTCTCACTGATCACCAATGTAAGGAACATTCTTCTCACTGATCACCAATGTAAGAGACATTCTTCCCACTGATCACCAATGTAAGGAGCATTCTTCCCACTGATCACCAATGTAAGGAACATTCTTCCCACTGATCACCAATGTAAGGAACATTCTTCTCACTGATCACCAATGTAAGAGACATTCTTCTCACTGATCACCAATGTAAGGAACATTCTTCTCACTGATCACCAATGTAAGGAACATTCTTCCCACTGATCACCAATGTAAGGGACATTCTTCTCACTGATCACCAATGTAAGGAACATTCTTCTCACTGATCACCAATGTAAGGAACATTCTTCTCACTGATCACCAATGTAAGGGACATTCTTCTCACTGATCACCAATGTAAGGAACATTCTTCTCACTGATCTCCAATGTAAGGAACATTCTTCTCACTGATCTCCAATGTAAGGAACATTCTTCCCACTGATCACCAATGTAAGAGACATTCTTCTCACTGATCACCAATGTAAGAGACATTCTTCTCACTGATCACCAATGTAAGGAACATTCTTCTCACTGATCACCAATGTAAGGAACATTCTTCCCACTGATTACCAATGTAAGGAACATTCTTCCCACTGATCACCAATGTAAGGAACATTCTTCTCACTGATCACCAATGTAAGGAACATTCTTCCCACTGATCACCAATGTAAGGAACATTCTTCCCACTGATCACCAATGTAAGGAACATTCTTCCCACTGATCACCAATGTAAGGAACATTCTTCCCACTGATCACCAATGTAAGGAACATTCTTCTCACTGATCACCAATGTAAGGAACATTCTTCTCACTGATCACCAATGTGAGGAACATTCTTCTCACTGATCACCAATGTAAGGGACATTCTTCCCACTGATCACCAATGTAAGGAACATTCTTCTCACTGATCACCAATGTGAGGAACATTCTTCTCACTGATCACCAATGTAAGGGACATTCTTCCCACTGATCACCAATGTAAGGGACACTCTTCTCACTGATCACCAATGTAAGGAACACTCTTCTCACTGACCACCAATGTAAGGAACATTCTTCTCACTGAGCACCAATGTAAGGAACATTCTTCCCACTGATCACCAATGTAAGGAACATTCTTCTCACTGGTCACCAATGTAAGAAACATTCTTCCCACTGATCACCAATGTAAGGAACATTCTTCTCACTGATCACCAATGTAAGGAACATTCTTCTCACTGATCACCAATGTAAGGAACATTCTTCTCACTGATCACCAATGTAAGGGACATTCTTCTCACTGATCACCAATGTAAGGAACATTCTTCCCACTGATCACCAATGTAAGGGACATTCTTCTCACTGATCACCAATGTAAGGAACATTCTTCTCACTGATCACCAATGTAAGGAACATTCTTCTCACTGATCACCAATGTAAGGAACATTCTTCTCCAAGGACCACCAACGAGAGGGAACACTACAATTTTTACCGTCTGGCAGTCTCTGCATTTCTTTTCTGGCCAATATTATTTATTTCATTATTATTACTGAAAATAACCGAGTTGTACAGAGGAGCCCCAACTTCACCATATTCGTTATTCTTTTATTTATTCCTGTAGCTCAGCTTTCTCTCAACACTAATGTACTGTTAGCTGTAGTTTTCCTCCTTATTAGAAAAAGGTGGAGAAAGGCTGCTGTACGGCTTTGGAGGTGCAGATCGTTGTCCATACATCTACACAGTTGGTTGTCCACCAGCAATATGGAGGACCTCCGCCCAAATGCCTCGAGAATAATCAAACTATAGAGTAGACATATACAGTAGCTAAGGTGAGTTAATTGGCAGCATTGTCCTTGACAAACCGCATTACTTCTGAAAGACAATTAGCAGAGACCTCCATGGTTAAAGCAACAGGTACTCTCCTTGGGGGAGCATTATTATTCATGTACAAAATGTTCTTTGTTTCAGCAATTGATCATTTTCAATAAATACACTTTAGTGACGAAATTTCATGGACACCTGGCCATCGCACCTATTTGAGTTTGCTGAACATCCCAATAGGCATTAGTATGGAGTTGCCCCAACCGCCTCGCTCAGGGTGGCTATAACAAGCCTCTACTCCTCTAGGAACTTGTAGCATTGGACCAGTATGAATGCAAATTAGTACTAGTGTATATGTAAAAGATGGGGGTGTCCTCCTTGATGAAGATGAACCCATGGTGAAAGCTCAGCATGTGTTGACCTAGTTCAGGTTCTTGGCTGCTTCCTTTCTGATCACAATGGAGGAAACATTCATTAGAATATCAAATCCCGGATTGGGAGCACCTCGTAAAACTGGTTGTTTCATTGGAAAGCCCATTTAAAATGGTAACTGAGCAAGAATGTCAGATATAGCCAATGCATTTTAGAGGGGGCCTCCCCCTTACTCTAGAAGATTTTGGAGGGTGTGTGGGGGAATTTGTGCCCATTTGTGAGGTCAGGTACTGATATTGGATGAGAAGATCTGAGTCACAATAGGTGAGGTGTTCAGTAGGGTTGAGACCAGGGCTCTGTGCAGGACGATCAAATTCCTCCCCCCCAAACTGGTCAAACCATGCTGAGTTGTCCCTCCCTTTGTGTCTATAACATCTTCCACTCTTCTGGGAAGACTTTCCACAAGATTTTGGAGGGTGTCTGAGAGGGACTGGGTGAACTGAGAAAGAAAGTCAGATATAGCCAACGCATTTTAGAGGGGGCTCCCCCTTATTCTAGGAGGTTTTGGAGGTTGTCTGTGGGAATTTGTGCCCATTTGTGAGGTCAGGTACTGATGTTGGATGAGAAGACCTGAGTCACAGCCAGCATTTCAATTCATCCCAGAAGTGTTCAGCAGGGTTGAGGTTAGGGCTCTGTGAAGGACACTCTAATTCCTCCACACCAAACTGGTCAACCCATGTCTTTATGGAGCTGGTCAAATCATGTCTTTATGGAGCTGGTCCAAACTGGTCAACCCATGTCTTTATGAAGCTGGTCAAACCATGTCTTTATGGAGCTTGTCAAAACTGGTCAAACCATGTCTTTATGGAGCTGGTCCAAACTGGTCAAACCATGTCTTTATGGAGCTGGTCCTAACTGGCCAACCCAAGTCTTCATGGAGCTGGTCCAAACTGGACAACCCTTGTCTTCATGAAGCTGGTCCAATCCGGTCAACCCATGTCTATATAAAGCTGGTCCATGTTTTTATAGAACAGGTCAAAACTGGTGAAACCATGGCTTTATGGAGCGGGTCCAAACTGGTCAAACTATGTCTTTATGGAGCTGGTCCAAACTGGCCAAACCATGTCTTTATGAAGCTAGTCCACACTGGTCACCCCATGTCTTTATGGAGCTGGCTTTGTACACAGGGGCACAGACATGCTGGAACAGAAAAGGGTCTTCACCAAACTGTTACCACAAGGTTGGAAGAGCACAATTGTCTACACTGTCTTTGTAGGATGTACAACGTAGTGTTACCAGTACCCTTCACTGGAGAAACCTGAACTCATCCATTTTGAGGTCAACCCAAGTCTTTATGGAGCTTGTCCAAACTGGTCAAACCATGTCTCTATGGAGCTGGTCCACACTGGTCAAACCATGTCTTTATTGAGCTGGTCCAAACTGGCCAACCCATGTCTTTATGGAGCTGGTCCAAATTGGTCAGCCCATGTCTTTATGAAATTGGTCCAAACTGGTCAAACCAGGTCTTTATGGAGCTGGTCCAAACTGGTGAACCCATGTCTTTATGGAGCTTGTCCAAACTGGTCAACCCATGTCTTTATAGAACAGGTCCAACCTGGTCAAACCATGGCTTTATGGAGCTGGTCCAAACTGGTCAAACCATGTCTTTATGGAGGTTGTCCAAACTGATTAACCCATGTCTTTATGGAGCTGGTCCAATCTGGTCAACCCATGGGGGTCTTTATGGAGCTGGCTTTGTACACAAGGGCACAGACACGCTGGAAAAGGGTCTTCATCAAACTGTTAACACAAGGTTGGAAGAGCACAATTGTCTACACTGTCTTTGTAGGATGTACAACGTAGTGTTACCAGTACCCTTCACTGGAGAAACCTGAACTCATCCATTTGGAGGGGGGGGGGTCAACATAGGTAGGTGTGATGTTCAGATGTCCACATATATTTGACTTTATCGTGTATTTCGGTACTTGAGAACAGTGCAGATATTGGGAAGAGTCATTCTTTCGTCTTACTTGACTATAAATAGTGACTAGAGAACACAGACACCCCCCCCCCCCCTTGTAGGAAAGACACCCGGTGTACCGTAACTGGCAACCATGTTTGACGTGTGTAGAATTTATTGAGAACAGAGAAGTCACTGAGTTTTGTGACATTTTTCTTTTTTTTTTTTTTGGTGCACAAAAATAAAATTTGTCTACAAGTCCATAAAAAGTTCAGTGCAGCTTTATCATGATGCATGGTTTTGCAAAACTGTTTTTATTATTGATTAGATAACAAAATCTTTTTTTTTTTTCTTTTTAAATAACTTTCCTACATATAGAACAAATAAATAATTGCTAAGTCATATACTGTACATCAGGATCGTTATGTTCCTTGGTTGTGTCACATTCCTCCCATGGTAAATATGGAGTTATATCATTTATAAAAAATATTCTGTTATATATGTGCCTATATATATATTTATATCTATATATACTATATAAGTAAGAAATCCAGGTACATGTATCAGATACAGGAAGATGAAGATTATATACAGCTCTCTCAGGTTTTACCTCTCTCGTTAAGTGCAGTAAGAGTTTTGGCTTAGCCCAATAAATTGTTCTGTAGATATTTAGCTACATCCTCTATCACTCAAATACAGTCATGGTGCTAATACAAAGATTTTTTTCTTCTCTAATAACTTGAGCCAAAGTAAAACAAAAACAAAACAAAAAAAAACATAATAAAAAACTCAAAGAAGTTTGTCGCAAAACAGGTTGGCATGTCTTTCTGCCAAGGTGGCCTTAAATTTTCTCAGGGGCATTTCCACCCACCAAGCAAGGGGTGTCTAGGGTGTCCATTGGGTAAAACCAAATGGTATAACCCCCTAAACTTGTCCTTGATTTGTCCGTCAATTAGGCAGAGCTCAACAATTGCAGTGCATTCTGGGTGTTATCAGCACCCCGTATTTGTAGGTGTTCATGATCCTTGTCATACATAAGCTAACTTTTTTTTTCTCCAATATGAATAAAGGGGCCAATGTTTTTGCTTGTTTAATAACAGTTGGAAATTACGACTGAGGTTAGTGGACACCTGACCATCACACCTACGTGAGCTCGGTGTGAATTCCATTCCAAAACCATTAATATGGAATTGGATCCCTTTGCCGCTATAACATCCTTCACCCCGAGGAGAGAGTTTTTCCACAAGATTTTGGAGGATGTTTGTGGGAGTTTGTGCCCATTTGTGAGGTCAGGTAGTGATGTTGGATGAGAAGAACTGACTCACCATTGGCATTCCAATTCATCCCAAACCATGGCCGTTAGTTTAGAGTTGCCTCCCTTTGTGTTTATAATATCCTCCAATCTTCTGGGAAAGGAGGGTGTCTGTGGTGAATTTGAGCTCATTTGTAAGTTCAGGTACTGATTTTGGATAAGAAGACCTGGCGTGGCGTTCCAATTCATCCTGAAGGTGTTCAGTAGGGATGAGGTCAGGGCTCTGTGCCTCGAGTTCCTCCACACCAAACTAGTCAAACCGTGTCTTTAAAGACTTGGACTCCGTTTGTGGCTATAACATGCTTTGCTCCTCTGGGAAGGCTTTCAACAAAAATTTGAAGGGTCTCTGTGCCCTTTTCTGAGGTTGGGTACTAATGCTGGATGAGAAGACCTGGCTCACCAACGGTGTTCCAATTCATCCCAAAGGTTTTCAATGGGGTTAAGGTCAGGGCTCTGTACAGCACACTCGAGTTCCTCCACAACAAACTGGTCAACCCATGTGTTTATGGAGCTAGTCCAGACTGGTCAAACCATATCTTTATGGAGCTGGTCCAGACTGGTCACCCAATGTCTTTATGGAGCTGGTCCAGACTGGTCACCCAATGTCTTTATGAAGCTGGTCCAGACTGGTCACCCAATGTCTTTATGGAGCTGGTCCAGACTGGTCAAACCATATCTTTATGGAGCTGGTCCAGACTGGTCACCCAATGTCTTTATGGAGCTGGTCCAGACTAGTCACCCAATGTCTTTATGGAGCTGGTCCAGACTAGTCACCCAATGTCTTTATGGAGCTGGTCCAGACTGGTCACCCAATGTCTTTATAAAGCTGGTCCAGACTGGTCAAACCATATCTTTATGGAGCTGGTCCAGACTGGTCACCCAATGTCTTTATGAAGCTGGTCCAGACTGGTCACCCTATGTCTTTATGAAGCTGGTCCAGACTGGTCCCCCTATGTCTTTATGGAGCTGGTCCAGACTGGTCACCCAATGTCTTTATGGAGCTGGTCCAGACTGGTCACCCAATGTCTTTATGGAGCTGGTCCAGACTGGTCAAACCTTATCTTTATGGAGCTGGTCCAGACTGGTCAAATGTAGAAGAAAGAAAGGCACCTCTAAGTGCGGTATTAAAGGAGGTCTGACGAAGGAACACGTTACCGCCCATCACTGACGCCATCAGCCTTGTGTGTTCCAGCGTGAACACAGGCCGCCTCACTGCCTCCTCCCTCCTGCATGTATTGGAGAATTCTGACAGCTGCTGGATGGCTCCCCCCTGCTCTCCATCCGCGGACAGAGGATGGACTAGGAACACACATAAGGACTCCATGTTACATGCTTTTATTACTCCATGATCCTGTAAGTGTTTTTTCTAACCCCTTGTGCATTGAATTAAATCCTTTAATACCGCCCTTAGAGGTGCCTTTCTTTCTTCTACATTTCTCCAGGGTTGCTTCTCCTCCTCAAAAGCGCTGCCTGCAGGGCCATCTCTCCATCATCACCCTAGAACAGCCACCCACCTTCACCAGAGTGCCCTTACCTCTCCTTCTTTCTGCATCTCCAGACTGGTCAACCCGTGTCTTTATGGAGCTGGTCCAAACTGGCCAACCCATGTCTTAATGGATCTGGTTCAAATGGTCAACCCATGTCTTTATGGATCTGGTTCAAATGGTCAACCCATGTCTTTATGGAGCTGGTCCAAACTGGCCAACCCATGTCTTTATGGATCTGGTTCAAATGGTCAACCCATGTCTTTTTGGAGCTGGTCCAAACTGGCCAACCCATGTCTTAATGGAGCTGGTTCAAATGGTCAACCCATGTCTTTATGGAGCTGGTCCAGACTGGTCAAACCATGTCTTTATGGATCTGGTTCAAATGGTCAACCCATGTCTTTATGGATCTGGTTCAAATGGTCAACCCATGTCTTTATGGAGCTGGTCCAAACTGGCCAACCCATGTCTTTATGGATCTGGTTCAAATGGTCAACCCATGTCTTTATGGATCTGGTTCAAATGGTCAACCCATGTCTTTATGGAGCTGGTCCAAACTAGTCAAACCATGTCTTTATGGATCTGGTTCAAATGGTCAACCCATGTCTTTATGGATCTGGTTCAAATGGTCAACCCATGTCTTTAGGGATCTGGTCCTGACTGGTCAAATCATGTCTTAAGTGATCTGTTCCAAACTGGTCAAACCATGTCTTTATGGTTCTGGTCCAAACTGGGCACACCATGCCACCAAGCATATGGTGGTGGCTTTGTACATAGGGCATAGTCATAGTGGAACAGAAAAGGGTCTTTGCCAAACGGTTACCACAAGGCTGGAGGAGCACAATTGTCTACAATGTCTTTTGTATGATGCAGTATTACCAGGACCCTTCACTGGAGACCCCTGAACTCCATCATTGGAGGGGGTTGACTTATGTGCAGGTGTAATGGTCAGGTGTCAAAAAACCTTTGGCCATATACTGTATGAAAAACACTGCTCCATTATAAAATAATTGGGCATGCAATCTCCGTAATTCAATTTGGAACATATTTATATAATAAAATGGCCAGGGATATTTCAGTTCCTGAATTTGTTTGCATTTGTTCTCTAGATTCTTAATAACATGCCTCCGAATGTAAATGAAAATTTTAGGCTAAAGTTCTCATTTGTAATTGTTTATAGAAATCAAGGCATTTCGGGGGCTAGGCTTCAAGGGCAGCTGTGTGTTGGGTAACTGGGGAACCCTGGGTACTCTAAAGATAAACTGAGCTAACAAGCAGGTACCTGGCGGTGCAACCACACCGAAGACCCAATCATTTTATTGATCTTTGAGCCCACAAAAAGTGTTTCTAGTCCTGTTGAAGGGGGTACAACCCTGAAAACGCAACGGCTCCTGTAAACAATTTGTCTTCTATTTGGACTTGAACATTACAGTGTGGCACTTCAGTTCTAGACTCATTCATCTTCACCATAAACCCAAGAGGAACATGGAAACCCCTTGGTGTGTAGAAGGTGCAAGCCCAATATTCAGGCTCTCCATGGTCGCCCTACTATCATACTATTGGAGGACAACATTCCAAAATTAATATATAACAAGACCCCAGGGTCCCAGAGCCCTTAAATCCTCTCCCTTCCACCCTGTATTACTATCTGTGTCCCCATTACTGAGATTCGCGCTCTCTAACTGTCCTGGTCACTTACAGTATCTCACAAAAGTAAGTACACCCCTCACATTTGTGTAAATCTTTTCTTGTATCTTTTCATGTGACAACACTGAAGAAATGACACTTTGCTACAATGTAAAGTAGTGAGTGTACAGCTTGTATAACGGTGTAAATTTCCTCTCCCCTCAAAATAACTCAACACAGAGCCATTAAAGACGAAGTAAACCCTTCTGGGTTTTACATCCTCTTTATTCCCTTGCAAAGTAAAAGCATAATGAGCCAGTATGCATCGCATACTAGCCAAAATTAAAAAATTGGGCCCAAAGTGTCAATATTTTGTGTGGCCGCCATTATTTTCCAGCACGGCCTTAACCCTCTTGGGCATGGAGGTCACCAGAGCTTCACAGGTTGCCACTGGAGTCCTCTTCCCCTCCTCCATGACGACATTACGGAGCTGGTGGATGTTAGAGACCTTGCACTCCTCCACCTTCCGTTTGAGGCCTTTTGTGAGATACTGTGACGGGAGGGATGTGAGGGGGAGGGCCCGTCACAGATACTGTATGTCATGAGGAATGGAAGTGATGGGCCCAAATGAAGGGATGAAGCCCAAAATCTCGATTTGCCACCAAAACAGAAATAGAGGGGAAATCTTCTAATAGGGACATTAGTTTCCATGACAGCTGTCTTAAGGCCCCGGACACACGGTCTGACTTTTTGCCAACAAACTTCAAAATGAGCAAGTTTTCCAAAAAATCCGACCGTGTGTACGCTCCATCGGACAAACTTTTTCGGTTTTCATCGGACAAAACTTCGCTCTGCAAACGGACAAACTTTTCGGCAACAAAAGTCAGATGGTGCAAAGTCCTGCCGTGTGTACAGAAATCCATCGGACTTTTGTCCGAAGTACAAACACGCATGCCCAGAACCAATGTTAAAATCAACCAACAATAGCAGAAGTTGACCACCACGTGATGTTGGGAAAGTTTGAAGAAAACTTCTGCCGTGTGTATGCTATGGGTGTTCCCGGCCAACTCCCTTCGGACAAAAATCCACGGAAAAGTTTTGTTTGAAGTCCGACCGCGTGTACGAGGCTTAAGAGGGACTTTCAACTGATCAAATCGACCCTTTTTTCCCCACTGCCGTCAGTCACTGCGGTCTTCAGCTATTTCTAGGTCAGGTATTATCTAGCAGTACCGGGACAGGTTTGTCTAGTGTTCAGGGCATAAGTTGCCTAACTGCGCCCCTTTCCCCCACTGTTAATGCATGCCATAGAATGGGTTTACTGCCCCGTGTCCATTCTCTGTCCCCTTACTCTGCCCAGGGCAGCTGCCCCTTCTGCCCACCCCCTTGTCCCGGCCCTGTTATCTAGCACACATTTGAATGAACTAGTTCAGATTTTGATGTTTGGAAAATACTCATCCAAAACAGTTTGTAACCAGGAGATGTAAACATCATCATATTCATAGGCGTGCGCACAGGCACACCCTAATCACCCTGTGCAGCACAGATTCCCCCTACTGCCCTGGCTCCCCCCCCCCCGCAGAGCTGACAGCTTCCCTCCTCTCCTATCAGCTGTAGCTGCTGGGATGTTTTAGGAGTGGGGAAGGGGCCAGTAAATATGTAATTTACCGGCCCCTTCCCTTTCTGAATGAACATAGTGAGTGATCGGTATCGTGTATTTTGGCTTTGGGGTGCACACCCTAATGATGCAATAGGCTGCGCACACCTATGATCATATTAGACACTATTAGCTTGTGTATGACAGGTACCTTGGTGACATCTTCAAACGGTCATTATTCCTATTTTTTTATTATTTATTTTTTTCATCACAGTGACTTCATTAATACAAAACCCCCAAAGGGTAATAATATATGGACATGCAGGACAAGTTTAACGAGTCACTTTTTTATTGTAAAGATGGCGGAATCAGATCCGGGGAACAGTGTCATTATCACAGTGATGTGCTTACTAGCTGGGGGGGGGGGGGGGGAGGGGGCGCTACCAGGAATCCTTTATCACAGTGATGTGGAGACGCAACGGCTCAACATTTTTGGTTCTTGGAGGGGGAAAATTTTAAGAATTTGTTGTAAAGTACAGGGCACGCCAGTTATATATTAACATTACCAGAGACTTTCTTATCGGTACGAGTAGAATTGGGGGGGATCTGTAGATCTTGGCGGACGGTTGTCGTGGCCGCTTCTGCGGATGTCAGTTTCAGAAGGAAGTTTTAGCAGGCAGCAGTTTGGGTTCTGCCGGGGGGGGGGGTGGTCCCTTGTTCTGTTCATTAGTATTGAGCCCACCCTTCTGTCTCTGGCATTGCTTTGGGATGTCCCACCCTTCAAGATCTAAAGATTGTCCAGTACAAGAATCCCATTTTTAGAGTTCTATCGGTGAAGGGAAATCTTCCAATGGGGCAGATGGTGGTGGCAACCAAGATGTTAAATCTCCTCTCTTTGGGGAGATTTTCTCGAACTTCTTGTTGCGTCTCCAAGATAAGGAAGTGAAGGGAAATCTCTTTAGCAGACACAACTTGATAGGGGTTTAATTCTTCCTTCCTCTATCCAAAGAAAAAAAGTTTTGGCTATACATACCCTAGGAAAAAAAAGACTGTACGACCACGGTCAACCCAACCTAATATTAGCACCACATCCCTTGATTGAATAGATACAAGAGGAGAAATTGGGATTTTTAAGGTGCAAAATAAAGTGAAATAGTATCAACGATAATATATAAGAATTTTTTTTTATTTAAAGAGCAAATAAAAAAATTGTTAAAAGATAACAATTGGCAAGTACATATCAATAACGTTTTATGGATACGGCACTGTAGAATGGAGTTACCAACATGTTTCGCCCATATATCGGGCTTCTTCAGGGAAGGCTGCCCAATTCTAGGTCTCTTGAGATGTTAGGCAGCTCACAGGAGAGGTTCCCTACAGGCTCGATACCACGCCAATTTGCCAGGCTCAAAGCCTGACTACGCTTCCGCCTCTGGGCTACATTGTGGACAGATTATCCCTGCCCAGCCCACGCACCAGGTCCATATAGGTGGCGTTTAGAGTTCAACATACCTGAGGGGAACCCCCATTTTTTCTGCTTACCAACAGACTGTGCTTGGTTTAATACTCCGCTGTCTACTACTATGATTTCTACAAACCTAACTGGCTATCTGTTTTAGATATACTGCCAGTGTGTTGGTATCCAGGTTTGTGTTACATTACTCAATACGACCTGTTTACTATCATGCTCCTGAAGAAGTGCCACAATACGCGAAACATGTAGAGCAGAGCAAGAAAACGTTTCTGCATACTGGACCCACGATTAAGGCTATCCACTTCATATGTACACTGTTCAACCATCATTGTTTGTTGGATATGTATTTCTCTTCATTTGAGTTTACCAATGCTATTGTAGTCTTTGGAAGTGATATTAGAGCATTACTCTGGGCCAACGCTGTATCCAGGCCCAGGCCTAGGGCAGCACTTTGCAGGGGGGCAGCACGGAAAGAGTCCCCGCCGGCTTGCGCTACACCGTTGGTGTATAGCAAGCTGCTTCCAATTATAACTTTCCTATCAACCTGAACCACAAACCTTCCTCACTGCGCCGTATGTTTTCTGCTGCACCATTGGCATGGTTATATCTTCTTAGTCCCCTCCATAAAATTATCAGAAATTTGTGCTTAAAGTAGAACTATAGGCAACACTTTTTCTTTTGGATAGAGTAAGGGAGGGTTATAGCCCCTGTCAGTTTATTTTTTACCATCCCTGTCCCATTGCAGATATGTCCCTTCACTTCCTGCCCCATAGCCAAACAGCAAGTGAGAGGAAATCTATGCAAATTTAGGGAATCCAATGCCCCCCCCCCCCCCCACTAGTGTCCCCACTCCAAAAATTCAGGGCGTTTCTTAAACAGAAAGGGGTGTGGCCTTGACAGGAAGGGGTGGGTCGTATTTAAATTAGGGGTTGCACAACTTTAGTGAGGCCTAGGGCAGCACAAAACCTAAATACACTCCTGCTCTGGGCCATGTATTGATGATTATTATACAGATATTTATGAATGTATTTTTACAAATCTTTATAATAAAACCCTTAGATTTTTACATGAACTATCTATGTGCCGTTTAAAGTCCAATTTCTTAGTTTTCTAGGTCTCTTGAGATGTTAATCAAATCACTACAGAGGGTCACAGGTGTCTATCTGCGTCAGGAGAACCGTGTGCTACGGGTGACCCATAGAGGGCATTCAAGGACCAGCTGGCGTTTAGTGACAGCGCATATGTCCCTGGGTTCCGGCTGCTGGAACATATGCGCTGTCACTAAACGCCAGCTGGTCCTTGAATGCCCTCTATGGGTCACCCGTAGCACACAGTTCTCCTGACGCAGATAGACACCTGTGACCCTCTGTAGTGATTTGATTAACATCTCAAGAGACCTAGAAAGGCTTGTACCTCTAATTGGACAGCCCCCCCCCTGAAGAAGCCCGATATATGGGAAAAACATGTTGGGAACTCCATTCTACAGTGCTGTATCCATAAAACTTTATTGATATGTACTTGCCAATTGTTATCTTTTTTAACAATTTTTTTATTTGCTCTTTAACCACTTCAGCCCCGGACCAATATGCAGCATAAAGACCAGGCCCCTTTTTTTGCGATTCGGCACTGCGTCGCTTTAACTGACAATTGCGCGGTCGTGCGAAGTGGCTCCCAAACAAAATTGACATCCTTTTCTCCCCACAAATAGAGCTTTCTTTCTGCACATGTGATCAGTTATGACACCAGCCATTGGATGGTTTGACAGTTTGGTTGAGAGCACAACCAATGTGGCAGTTGGCATTCCCGGCATGCCGGGAATTGAACTGTTTTTTTAAACTGTTAAATCAATGGGTTTACTTCCACTTTAACCCCTTCAGCGCCCCCTAGTGGTTAACCCCTTCACTGCCAGCGTCATTTTTACAGTAACCAGTGCATTTTTATTGCACTGATCGCTGTAAAAATGACAATGGTCCCAAAAATGTGTCAAAAGTGTCCGATGTGTCCGCCATAATGTCGCAGTCATGAAAAAAATTGCTGTTCGCCGCCATTACTAGTAAAAAAAAAAATTTTTTTATAAAAATGCCATAAAACGATCCCCTATTTTGTAAACGCTATAATTTTTGCGCAAACCAATCAATAAACGCCGATTGCGATTTTTTTTACCAAAAATATGTAGAAGAATATGTTTCGGCCTAAAAATTTATTTTTATATATTTTTGGGGGATATTTATTATAGCAAAAAGTAAAAAATATGTCATTTTTTTCAAAATTGTCGCTCTATTTTTGTTTATAGCGCAAAAAATAAAAACCGCAGAGGTGATCAAATACCACCAAAAGAAAAGCTCTAATTGTGGGGGGAAAAAAAAGACGTAAATTTTGTTTGGGAGCCACGTCGCACGACCGCGCAATTGTCAGTAAAAAGCGACGCAGTGCCGAATCGCAAAAAAGGGGCCTGGTCTTTAACCAGCCAAACGGTCCCGGGGGGGGGTGAAGTGGTTAATGAATTAAAAAATAAAAACTAACCAGTAAAGTTAGCCCCAATTTTTTTTTTGTATAATGTCAAAAAGATTTTTTACGCCGCGAGAATCGTGATCTTTATTCTAAGCAAAAATAAATAAATCGTGATTCTCATTTTGGCCAGAATCGTGCAGCTCTACTATCTTCTAGACCCAGGGGGTCTCCAAACTTTTCAAACAAAGGGACAGTCTACTGTCCTTCAGACTTTAGGAGGGTCGTATTGTGGCCAGTGGGGAGTAGAAAATGTCCTGGGCCTGGCATCAGTGAGAATAAATATGGCCTCAGGGTTGGTGGTCAGCAGGAGGGGTAGTGCCCCATTATTTGTATTAGTAGGAGGAGTAGTGTCCCATTATTTGTATTAGTAGGAGGAGTAGTATTCCATCATTGGTATCAGTGGAAGAAATGGCGCCCCATTAGTTCCTCATATCATTTGGAGGAATAGTGCCCCAAGGGCCGGATAAAGGCTAGCAAAGGGCCACATCTGGCCCTCGGGCCGCAGTTTGGAGACCCCCTGTTCTATACTTCAGTGAAGATCCCCTGCAGATTGGCTGCATTACCTCTCTAGCGACGTGCTGCTGGAGAGCCGGAGAGCATGTGGTGGGTCACATCCTACCCCAAGAAGGTTTCCGCCAATGGGCGGCCATTTGTAAAAGGGCGTTCCTGAATGTAATACATGAAAACTTGCCACAAACGGTAAACAAGAAACAAAACCTGACCTCAGATAGCATCATATTACAGATGTTGGAAGAACAGTGTGAACAGCGCTCTTGTATTGGATTATTCACCATTTTTTTTTGTTGTCCAGTCTTGCCATCCCCCATCACCAGGTTTCACAGCTCTAGGATTCACTTCCTGGAGAGAAATGACTGACATTCTGTCTACAGACTAACATTGGTTATTAGAAATGACATTAAAGTCACAGGTTAGTGGCACTAGAATCACAGTGGAGAGATCAATCGTCCTGCAGTGACTGTCAGAGAAAGTCTTTTTTTTTTTTTTTCGATCCCGAGAACTCTGGCGTTGACGGAAAGCCACCTTAAGTTGAAGCATCCAAGAAACAGATGGGCACAAGCGGTCCTCGCCCCCCCCCCCCCGCGGGCAACTCGTTCAGAGCGCAGTTTGGAAAGCCGCTGTTTGCAGGATGCCCAATAAACGTCTTAAGGCACTAAGGAGGCTGAGCCCCGACTGGTCCTCCCCCGGGAACCTCTCCTTCTTCTTAGGAATTCCATAACAAAATAAAGTCTTTTATGATCAAACGGTGACCAGAAAATGCTCTGATAGCTGCTACATGGGCATGAGAGGGGACATGGCGAAGGCCATCTCTAGATTCCATCATTTTATATACAGAGATGCACTTATTTCTGAATTCTTCGCATATCTAAATATATAAAATGGCTTGAAGGTCTTCATAGGCTGCAGAATCTCAGAGCATCTATATCCTGCACAGCGAGGGGGGGAAAAATAACGTGTGGTGGGTTTAGTCCCCGTTCAGATCTTTGCACTGGTGAACCCTTGTAGAATCCCGGACCCTCTATGTCACATGGGTCAAACACAAGGCCCGTGGGCTGAACCCGGCCCCCAAGCCCTTTCATGTGGCCCTCCAACCCAAGGGGGAGAGGTGGAAGTGAGATGTGGATGGCCTGTGAAAGAGAGCTGAACCCTGCACACTGTGCATAGCACACCCCTAAACCCTGCACTTTATAAGTAGCGCACTCCTCAACACTGCACTCTGTACACTGCGCACCCCTGAACTCTGCACTCTGTACACTGCGCACCCCTGAACTCTGCACTCTGTACACCCCTGAACTCTGCACACCCCTAAACTCTGTACACTGCGCACCCCTGAACTCTGCCCTCTATACACAGCGCACCACTGAACCCTGTACACTGCGCACCCCTGAACTCTGCACACTGCGCACCCCGGAACTCTGCACTCTGTACACAGCGCACCCCTAAACTCTGCACGCTGTACACAGTGCACCACTGAACCCTGTACACAGCGCACCCCTGAACTCTGCACTTTGTAGCCAGTGCACCCCTGAGCTCTGCACTCTGTACACAACACACCACCTAACCCTGGACTCTGTACACAGAGCACCCCTGAACTCTGCACTTTGTAGCCAGTGCACCCCTGAACTCTGCACTCAGCGCACCCCTGAACTCTGCCCTCTGTACACAGCGCACCACTGAACTCTGTACACTGCACACCCCTGAACTCTGCACTCTGTACACAGAGCGCCCCTGAACTCTGCACTTTGTAGCCAGCGCACCCCTGAACTCTGCACTATGTACATAGCGCACCACTGAACCCTGGACTTTGTACACATAGCACCCCTGAACTGTACACTTTGTACCTAGTGCACCCCTGAACCCTGTACATAGAGTACCCCTGAACTCTGCACCCTGCCCACCCCTGAACCCTGCACTCTATACACAGCGTACCCCTGAACCCTGCATTCTGTACACAGCGCACCCTTGAACCTTGCACTCTGTACACATCGCACCCCTAAACTCTCCACTCTGTACAGAGCGCACCCCTAAAATCTCTCCACTCTGTACACAGTGCACCCCTGAACCCTGTAAGTAATGCTCCTCTGAAACCTGCACTCTGTATAGAGCACACCCCTGAACTCTGCATTCTGTACATAGCGCACCCCTGAACTTCGCACATAATGCACGCCTGGTAGTTATTGCCCCTTTAAGATCCTCCCGCTGTTTGGCTACACCCATCATTCGATGTGGTTTGGGAGGGGGTGTGGTTGAGTTCCTGCACTTATTCTCTGAAATAGAGTTTACATCCCTGCTCTAAATCCGGCGCAGTGAGGAAGAAACCATGTGGTGGGTTTAATCCCCAAGCACATCTCAGCACCGGAGAACCCTCAGGGCAGCCTTTCTGAACCTTTTTACCATGGAGGAACCTTTGAAATAATTTTAGGGCTCAGGGAACCCCCTGCTAATACTTACTATATCTACAGCTGATAGTACATTAGTGTCATGGTCAGTGGGAAGAATGTTTCTTACACTTGGGGTCACTGGAAAGAATCCCTCCCTTACAGATAGCCAAAAAGATCATTGGGGTCAGGGGGGTTACTCCTCTGAGGGGCAGACGTGGCAATCTTTGGAGGACCCAAGGACTCTAGAGAACCCTGGTTGAGAAAGGCTGCCTTAGGGAATCTCAGAGCATCCGTGTCCGGCACAGAAATTATGTGGAGGGTTCAATCCTCATTCATAACTTTCCACTGAAGAATCTGTGTGGTTATACTGTCTCCAAATAGATTGGAAAGAATTACTATGGATGACCTCGCTCCCTCAAATGACCTCGCTCCCTCAGATGACCTCGCTCCCTCAGATGACCTCACTCCCTCAGATGACCTCACTCCCTCAGATGACCTCGCTCCCTCAGATGACCTCACTCCCTCAGATGACCTCACTCCCTCAGATGACCTCACTCCCTCAGATGACCTCACTCCCTCAGATGACCTCGCTCCCTCAGATGACCTCGCTCCCTCAGATGACCTCACTCCCTCAGATGACCTCACTCCCTCAGATGACCTCGCTCCCTCAGATGACCTCACTCCCTCAGATGACCTCACTCCCTCAGATGACCTCACTCCCTCAGATGACCTCACTCCCTCAGATGACCTCGCTCCCTCAGATGACCTCACTCCCTCAGATGACCTCGCTCCCTCAGATGACCTCACTCCCTCAAATGACCTCGCTCCCTCAGATGACCTCGCTCCCTCAGATGACCTCACTCCCTCAGATGACCTCACTCCCTCAGATGACCTCACTCCCTCAGATGACCTCATGACCTCGCTCCCTCAGATGACCTCACTCCCTCAGATGACCTCGCTCCCTCAGATGACCTCACTCCCTCAGATGACCTCATGACCTCGCTCCCTCAGATGACCTCACTCCCTCAGATGACCTCGCTCCCTCAGATGACCTCACTCCCTCAGATGACCTCGCTCCCTCAGATGACCTCACTCCCTCAGATGACCTCGCTCCCTCAGATGACCTCACTCCCTCAGATGACCTCGCTCCCTCAGATGACCTCACTCCCTCAAATGACCTCGCTCCCTCAAATGACCTCGCTCCCTCAGATGACCTCACTCCCTCAAATGACCTCGCTCCCTCAGATGACCTCGCTCCCTCAGATGACCTCACTCCCTCAGATGACCTCACTCCCTCAGATGACCTCACTCCCTCAGATGACCTCATGACCTCGCTCCCTCAGATGACCTCACTCCCTCAGATGACCTCGCTCCCTCAGATGACCTCGCTCCCTCAGATGACCTCACTCCCTCAGATGACCTCGCTCCCTCAGATGACCTCGCTCCCTCTTTTATGCAGGAGCGGGACAGGTTCCTCCAGTGACCGGGGCAAGGAATGCAGAACAGCACCCCACTCCTAATGTGTGTCGAAGAATGGGTACACCACCCTGCACCCATAGGCAATGTGCACAGGGGGTGCCCAGGAACACCCTGATCACCCTGTGCAGCACAGATTCCCCCTACTGCCCTGGCTCCCCCCTCCTTCTCTATGCAGCACTGCCGGCTTCCCTCCTCTCCTCTCCTGATGGCTGTTGCTGCGGACATGTTTTAGGATGAGTAAGGGAAGGGGCCGTTAAATATGTATTTATCAGCCCCTTCCCTTTCTGAATGAACACGGTGAGTGATTGGTAGTGTGTGTTTGAGCTTTGGGGTGCACACCCTAATGCAATAGGCTGCGCACACCTATGTCTGCACCCATTCTCTGTCTGCTTGCTCTGGCTGCCCATAGTTGGCATGGAGTGTGCACGGAACATGTGTGGCCAATTTCTTGCAGCTACAAGGTATTTGTGCATGCATTGTGTGCTTTTTCATGTCAGCTGTGAGTAGATGGGGTGGAGAATGGGCATGCTGGAGCACAGCGTGACAGCAGTAGCACCCTTAACCACGCTGCCCCTTTTCCGGGCCCTGCTGTTATGACATTATAATGTGCTGGTGTTCTGTCAATATCTCCAACCCATCAGAAACTCCAACCGCGTCACTTCCGGTTTATTAAAAAACTTTAGTAATCTGATATTTCGGCGAATTGGTGGTTGGACACAACACCGACAATCGAATAGAGTCCAGTACAGGAAGACTGAGCTGTTCTGACAGCACAGCGGCTAAGGAGGACAAAGTTGTCGCCAGCCTCGGAGGCGGCCATTTTGTTGGCTAGTATCGGAGCGGAGTAAGAATCTCCGCTCATAATATCCTGCACAGGGCTGTATTCGGTTGCCAGCGTTGTGCCCAACCACCAATTCGTCAAAAACTCCAATTACTGCTGGTTTTTTAAATAAACCCGGATGTTAAGCGGTTGGAGTTTCTGATGGGTTGGAGAACTTGACAGAACACCGGTGATGACCTCATCTCTACATTTGGGCTCAGCAGAGCAAAGAAATACTTGACAAACTGCAGGGTATTAAAATGTCAATGTGCTTTTGTATTGAAATGAACACCAAAGTGCAAAGGTGAGAACGGGGGGGGGGGGGGGGGCAAAGCCATCATCTCCTAATGACGTCATCACTTCCTGGGGAATTGGCGTTGGCGATAACGTTGCCTCCCAAAAACGGGCCATCTTCGCGCTGAGCTGGAGAAGGATGCTCGTTGAAATGCACCTTTAATATGATGGTAACCATAACGCTGTAAAGTAGGAGGTAGGAAGTGCCGCGCTTAAGTTTCTTCGAATCACGAAGGCTTTGGTGTATTTTGGAAGTGTCAAGACCAACTCAAGTTGTATCCATTAGACATGTGCACTGCCGAAAAATTCGTTTTTTTAGTTTTCGTTTTTTTCATTTTTTTGGAAATTTGGGAAATTCGAAAAATTAGTTTTTTTCGTTTTCGTTTTTTTCCGAAATTCAGAATTCCGAATTTCCGAATTATGAGTTTTCGAATTTCCAAAAAAACGAAAACGAAAAAAACAAATTTTTTGAATTTCCGAAAAAAGAAAAAAAAACGAATTTCCGATTTTCGGAAATTCGGAAATACTAAAAATTCAACTTTCTAAGTTTCCCATTTTCGAATTTTAGATTTTCAAATTTTGCAATTTCGAATTTTCGAATCTCGAATTTTCCAATTTTTGAAATTCCGAATTTCGGAAATTCAGAATTTTGGAAATTCCAAGTTTCGGAAATTCCAATTTTCGGAAATCCAAAAATCCAAAATCTCAGAAATGGAAAAATTCGGAAATCTGAAAATTCGTAAATTGAAAAATTTGGAAATTCGAAATTTCGGAAATCCAAAAATCCGGAAATTGAAAAATTCTGAAATTCTGAAATTTCGGAATCAACGAATTTCTCTAAATTCGTGAAAAACGAATTAGAAACTAAACGAATTGCACATGTCTAGTATCCATCCATATTGTCTGTTTCCATAGCAGCCCTAGCAGGCTAGGTTGTGGAAGGGTTACCTGTGACGGGCTCACCTAGCAAACGTCACCTGAGACTACCACGATGGTACCAACACCTGGATTCACTTAAAAAAAATGCAGTTTTTATGGTTGCAGATGCCAATAATTTGCTGACGCCGGCTACTCTTTTTGCTCGGTTCTGGCCAAGGAAAACGAGTACTGGCTCATTCGTGAATCCTAATCCTGCGTACACACGATCGGAAATTCCGACTATAAAAAATGTCCGATGGGAGCTTTTGGTCGGAAATTCCGACCGTGTGTGTAGGCTCCATCGGACATTCGCTGTCGGGAATTTCCGCCAACAAATGTTTGAGAGCAGGTTCTCTATTTTTCCGACAACAAAAGTTCTTGTCGGAAATTCCGACCCCGCACGTGTAGGCCATTTCCGACGCAACACAAAAGTGCTGCGCAGGCTCGGCATCAATTCGACGCATGCTCGGAATCATTGTACTTCATTTTTTCTCGGCTCGTCGTACGTGTTGTATGTCTCCGCGTTCTTAAACCATCGGAATTTCCGAGCAACATTTGTGCGACCGCGTGTGTGTGTGTGCGCAAGACAAGTTTGAGCCGACATACGACGAAAAAAACCCCCCAAAAAACAACACGGTTTTGTTGTCGGAATATCCGATCGGGTGTACGCGGCATTAAAGTGAACATTTTTTTTTTTAAATCATATGATCATTTCAGGTGATTGCCAAACTGCAAACCTTTTCAAAACTGCCCCAACGCTAAGGCTGGGTTCACACCACTGCGACTTTACCGCGATTTCGCGGCCGCGATTTCAGGGAATGCACACGGATCGAACTCGCACAGGACCCTTTTTGCCCGCAGCTCAGATTCGCACCGCACTGATGTGAACGGCACTAATGGAAAACAATGTTATTTTAATTAATTGCGAATTTGAGAAATCGCAACGGCTCGAATTCGCAAAAGAATTGTCAGCAGTGTGAACCGGGCCTAAGGCTGGGTTCACACTGCTGCGAATTCTAATTGCGACTTTGAGCCGTTGCGATTTCTCAAATTCGCAAGTCATTAAAATAACATTGTTTTCCATTAGTGCCGTTCACATCAGTGCGTTGCGAATATAAGCTGCGTGAAAAAAGGGTCCTGTGCGAGTTTGATCCGTGTGCGATGCGAATTCAGCTCTATAGATTGGCAATCCCTGAAATCGCGGCAAAATCGCGGCAAAGACGCAGCCGCGAAATCGTGGTAAAATCGGGCGATTTTGAATTCGCAGCAGTGTGAACCTAGCCTAAAGCAAAGCCTATTTTAGAATCTAGACCAGGTGTCTCCAAAACCTTCTAAACAAAAGGTCCACTTTACGGGACCCCTTTGCGTTTTAGGGGTCCAGGCTGTGGCCAGTGGGAGGAAACCAATGCAAAACTTTGTTTTTTTTTAGAGGAAGGAATAGTGCCCCCTTGAGGGTGTCAGTTAGAGGAATAGTGCCCCCTTGAGGATGTCAGTTGGAGGAATAGTGCCCCGAAGGGCCAAAATAAAGACCACCAAATGGCCACATCTGGCCCAAGTTTGGAGACCACTGATGTAGACAAATCCTTCCACCAGCCAACCCTTAGAAAGCCACGTACAGAGTTGGCTTGACCATCACCCATCCAAAATATGCCGAAAAACCTTCATAATTCAGAAAAAGGGACAACATCTTCCTTCTCGAACCTCCTTGAAGACTTCAGGTGCGCTTTGAGTTCCTTTCTTTGGGTGGAGTTCTGAGCGATGCAGACCTCGGTACATACCACAAAAGTAAAATACTTTATGAAATAATAATACTGGCTTGCTCATGCAATGTCGTAGGCATCCTGTGGCACTATTCTGGTATCCAATCTATTTACAATCGGTTTTCCTTACATTATGTACAAATATTACAGTGTGTTTTTCTTCCAGGGCACCTAGCGGATGTTCCATCCCCCCGCGGCGGCACCCCGATCAGACGTGCGTTTCAATGAAGGAGTGCGTGTGTGTGAGCTGGGGTGCCGGCGCGGCCAGTTCGGAGGCACCGTTCTGAGGTTTCAGGGTTCCGCTGTACTCACAAATATCCATGAAAAACTCAAAGTTTTTTTGTTTCCAGTCTCTGAACTTCTTGGATGAGAAAGCCGCGTCGTCCAGGAGGCAGTTTATGACGGAGAGGTCTCCTTCCTTTGCCTGTGTGATAAAGGAGGAAAAGGAAGGTTTAGTTAGAAGGCTCCAATGGTCATCCATACCATAACCATGAGTAATGCCTAGTACACACTGTTGTGTTACACTATGTGATTATTCTTGCTCTGTGTCTTTAAGATCTGTCCCCTTCTTTCTAGCTGAACTCTCTCTCTCACCGTAGTTCTTTATATATCTCCTCCACTTCCTGATTCTGGTCATTACTCCTGTATATCTTCCATGCTAAACATCTTACATGTGGCTTACAACTGCAACGTTTTTCTACCTATGAATATCCATCATTAAACGGAACATTCGAAAGGATTCATCGTCTGTCGTCCTAACTGTGAGTTTATTCATTGAGTTAAACTGCCTGTATCGATGCAAGGGATGAATATCAAACCAGCTTGAGTAAGGCCTACATCAACCTGGAGATGAACTTTATCGCTTTGTAGTTGAGACAGAACAGTAGAAAAACGGAGTTTCACAGCCTAATTACAAGATTTCTGCATGCCAGTACTGAAACAGACAAGATTTACTGCCCTCATAGCAAGACAGAAGGGACAGAGCAGCACATGGCAGCCTTATAGCCTGAGACAATCTGCACAGTGTCATATTTCAGCACACAGATCCTGCCTGCTTTCACAGTCAGTCTGCTATCATGAGTGACCAAGCTTCTGCATGTGAACTCACATCTACCTCCCCACAAGTTCCTGAAGAAACTGAGTTACCCAAACACTCAGTTAAACCCACTTGGAAAGTAATGGAGAATTATGAAGCTTCAAGGACTGAATTGTCAAATAGCTTGGAATTAGTCTGGGAGAAAATCCTTGCTGAAGCCAATACAGTGTCTGTTGAATGTGAACTACTGATACTAGAGGGCGCCATTAAACAACTTTCTGCCTCATATGAGCTTTATCAGCTTACCAGCATCAAATTCACTAATGTCTTACAAAACATGAAGTCAGAAAGTGCGATGATGCAATTAAAGCGCGTCAATGCTCTCAATATTGAAAGAGACAGTTTTATCCAGCAAACCAGATTAAAGGCAGAAGCAAAAATAAAGCTGTTACAGGACACTGCATCTCACAGATCTGTTTCCACCAGACGTTCTAAAAACTCGTCAAGATCCCATAGTTCAAGATACTCAACACTCAGTGAGCGACTTATTAATGCCCGCACTGAAGTGGAAGCCAGCAAAGTGCAGGTGGTATATGCAGAAAAAAGAGCAGAGTTGGAAGCGCAGTCAGCACGTCAAAGGGCAGAGTTGGAAGCGCAGTCAGCACGACAAAGAGCAACAATGGAAACCTTAAATGAACAGTGTAAACATGACGCAGCTATGGAAAAGCTAAGGGTCCTACAGCAAGCTATCAGTGCAGACGAAGGTGCAAGTGAGAAAGACAGCATTAACCTAAACATAGCAGATATGGAAGACCCCCTCAAACGCACTAAAGACTATGTCCTAAGCCACTGCAGTGCACACTCCATCGTCTTCAATGCTCCCGACTACATAGAGACTCCTTCACAGCTTCAAGTTAAAGAGGTTCCAGCAACTTCCTGCACTCAAAATCACTCCACTGCATTTCCTACCTGCCTACCTTCATACGTCACAGAGCGTCAGCGCAAGCTTCAAGCAAGTCATCAATCTCCAGTCATCGGTATAGCCTTGAATCAACGTACCATTGGAACAACTGATTTCAAGCAAGCAACTCACCTGGATGCATCTGCTGCACCATATTTCCCTGTGTCCTTTAACAACAATGTCAAAGATAACGCAATTAGCACCATACAGCCAACAGCATCTCACATAAAGGCGGAGACAACTGAGACAGAAGAGTTTGTGAGGTACATGCTTCGCAGAGAGCTCACAAAGACTGGTCTTACAAGTTTTGATGACCAACCCGAGAACTACAGAAGTTGGAAATGTGCCTTCAGAACTACAATCAGCAATATTGGCATTACAGCTGATCAAGAATTGAATCTGCTGATCAAATGGCTTGGTCCTCTATCTGCTGCACGTGTTAAGCCATTAAGATCGGTTTTCATGGACAATCCTACTGCAGGCCTCACAGCTGCATGGGAGCGACTAGAGCAAAGTTATGGCAGTCCAGAAGCTATAGAAAATGCTTTGTTCATGCGTCTGGAAACTTTCCCAAAGATATCCGGTAAGGACAACAAGGAGTTCCAGAGACTGAGTGACCTTCTCCTTGAGCTTCAGCTAGCCAAGACAGACCCAAAACTACCTGGACTCAGTTACCTTGACACTCCAAGAGGGGTAAACCCAATTGTCTCCAAGCTCCCGTATGGTTTGCAAGAGAAATGGACTGCACTAGGGTCATCATACAAAATAGAGAACAAGGTTTCCTTCCCTCCATTCTCTTTCTTCTGTGAATTCATCAGGAAAATTGCAGAGACCAAGAACGATCCAAGTTTTTCCTACGGTGAGTACAGCCTCTTCTCACCCTTTCCTAAGAGTACCAGTCTTCAGGGCAACTATAGAAACCATAGAGGCCCAGTGTCCGTGAAAAAGACTGACATCCTTCCCACTCCTACCACAGTTCTGGCCACGAACAGAGTAGGAAGATTGAAAACCCTAACAGAGAGTGTCCCATACACAAGAAGCCACACCCCCTCAATAAATGTATCGGCTTTAGGAAAAAGCCTCTGGAAGAGCGCAAGGAGCTTTTAAAGACATTTAGGGTATGTTTCAGGTGCTGTGCTTCTACAGAACATTTTGCAAGGGACTGTAATGTGTCCATCAAGTGCATAGAGTGTGGCTCTGAAGAACATGTGCAAGCCCTCCATCCTCTTGAGCCCAGCTCTGCACAACCTGCCAACGCTCCTCCCAGGTTAACGCATGGCGGGGAGAATACAGACCAAGTGCCTAATTCTACCATAATTTCTTCATCCTGCACTGAAGTTTGTGGAGAAGACCGCTGTGGTAAGTCCTGTGCTAAGATATGCTTGGTGAACATATACCACAAGGATCAACCAGAAAAGTCTCTAAAGGCATATGCTATCTTAGACGATCAGAGCAATCGATCACTTGCAAAATCGGAATTGTTCAATCTATTTGAAATAAAAGGCGAAGCTCATCCTTACACCTTGGGTACCTGTAGTGGAACTATAGAGGTTTCTGGAAGAAGGGCTCATGGACTCATGGTATCTTCTCTCAAAGGTAACTTGCAATTACCCTTACCTACACTTGTTGAGTGCAATCAGATACCTGCTAACAGGGAAGAAATCCCTACTCCAGCTGCTGCTTTCCATCACCCTCACCTCAAGGTAATAGCAAATGAGATACCACCGCTTGACAAAGATGCTCAGATCCTTCTTCTGTTAGGAAGAGACATTCTAAGAGTTCACAAGGTACACAGACAAGTCAGTGGACCCCCAGATGCCCCATTTGCCCAGCGCACGGATCTAGGGTGGGTCATCATAGGCAATGTCTGCATAGGCAAAATGAAAAGACCTACCAACATTTCGTCATTCAAGACGAATGTTCTGCCAAATGGCCGAAACACTTACTTTGAGCCATGCCCACATCACTACTGGGTGAAAGAGAAGATAGCCAGGCACGAATGGCAACATGGTATCTCCGGTGACACAAGCCCTTTCTCCTGCCATGATGGCGACTTCGGCTCTACAGTGTTTAATGCAACCAGTGAAGATGACATACTGGCTCCTTCAATGGAAGACAAAGAATTCATCAAGGTAATGGACAATGAGTTCTCTCAAGATGACTCCAATAACTGGGTAGCACCCCTACCCTTTCGTCTCCCAAGAGAGAGATTGCCCAACAACTTACAGCAGGCCATCAGTAGATTCTCCTCCTTAAAGCGAAACTTAAGCAGGAAACCAGAGATGCAAAAGCACTTTGTGGACTTTATGCAAAATGTATTTGACAGAGATCATGCAGAGCCTGCTCCCCCACTAAAGGAGGGAGAAGAATGCTGGTACCTTCCATCCGTTGGCGTGTATCACCCACGCAAACCAGACCAAATCAGAGTTGTCTTTGATTCCAGTGCTCAGCACAAAGGTGTTTCTCTTAACAACATGCTCCTTACTGGACCCAACTTGAACAACAGTCTAATAGGAGTCTTGATTCGTTTCAGACAAGAGCCTGTAGAGTAATGGCCGACATTCAACAGATGTTTCACTGCTTCATCGTCAGAGAAGACAACAGAAACTACCTCAGGTTTCTATGGCACAAGGACAATGACCTCAACAAGGAAGTTATAGATTATCGCATGAAGGTACATGTCTTCGGTAATAGTCCTTCCCCAGCAGTGGCAACTTATGGGCTAAGGAAAACAGCTCAGAATGGAGAAGTTGAATATGGATCTGATGCCCGTCAATTTGTTGAAAGAAACTTCTACGTTGACGATGCACTTAAGTCCTTTCCAACTGCTAAAGAAGCAATTGATCTTCTCACCAGAACAAAGGAGATGCTGTCTGTAGCAAACCTTAAACTGCACATGATTATATCCAACAGCCAGGAACTTATGAATGCCTTTCACTCTGAGGACTATGCCACTAGTCTAAAAAACCTTGACTTAGGTACAGATGTGCCTCCTGTACAGCGAAGTCTGGGTTTGTTGTGGAACATCAAACAAGACAAATTCACCTTCCAAGTGTCAACTTGTGACAAACCCTTCACTAAGAGAGGAGTCCTGTCCGTGGTGAATAGCATCTATGACCCACTGGGTTTCCTTGCTCCAGTTACCATTCAAGGTAAGATTTTACTAAGACAGTTGTCTACTGAGAACATAGACTGGGATACTCCCTTGCCTAGTGAGAATCAACACAAGTGGGAAAGGTGGAGATATTCTTTGAAGTCACTAGAAAAACTTCAGATTACCCGTTGCTATGTTCCAGGATCCACTTCAACTGCTAACCGGAGAGAGATTCATATTTTCTCTGATGCATCAGTTGAAGCTATTGCTGCAGTAGCCTATTTGAAGACCTCTGAACTGAATGGAGAATCACACTGTAGTTTTGTCCTAGGCAAGGCAAAACTCACTCCCAAGCCTGCACATACCATACCAAGACTTGAACTTTGTGCAGCCGTGCTAGCAGTAGAAATTGCAGAGGTCATACGAAGTGAAATGGACACTAGAATTGATTCTTTCACCTTCTATACAGACAGTAAGATAGTACTTGGTTACATAAACAACCAAACAAAACAATTTTATGTGTACGTCAGCAACAGGGTTGAACGTATCAAGAGATTCTCTCTACCAAGTCAATGGCATCACGTTCCCACTGAACTCAACCCAGCTGACTGTGGGACCAGAGCCGTGTCACCTGCCGCTCTTCAGGACAGCTTATGGCTGTCACCTCCAAGGTTTCTGCGTGAGGACTCTTACTTACTCCCTATTGACACCACCTATGGGCTAGTAAACCCTGAAGATGATAAGGAAATAAGAACTGTGAACACCTCACTCCACACTTCTGTAAGTACAAAACAGAAGCTGCGGTCACACTGTTATGAGCATCAATGGAAGCAGGTGCAGCATCTAGCCAATGTGTTCTGGCATCGCTGGAAGAAAAAGTATCTTCACCACCTTCAAGGTCGTAACAAATGGCAAGCATCTAAGCTGAATCCTAAGGTTGGAGACCTCATCCTTCTAAAAGACAAGGAAGTTTGTCGGAATGAGTGGCCTATGGGTCTTATTACTAAAGTTATGCCCAGCGACGATAACAAAGTCCGGAAGGTAGAAGTCAAGGTAACCAAGGGAGGATCGACACAAACCTTTAGTCGACCAATTACAGCGTTAGTACTCCTTTTGCCAGGTGAGTGACTTGTGCAAGGACTAGCCATGCTGTTGGCACGGCGGGGAGTACATTGCTGCCATCTACAGGTTCTACTGAGAACTTTGGAATTCTTGAAGACATCATACTGTGACTTTATGTTCTTCATCCTGTTGAACTTACGTTTGTTATTTGCTTGTTGCATGTTTTTCATTACAGGTTCCAGGACATTTATCAGTATTGGACTTATTGAAAATATATATATTAGTTTAAGGTTATGAAATCTAAAGATTTCAGACGGGGAGTGTTGTGTTACACTATGTGATTATTCTTGCTCTGTGTCTTTAAGATCTGTCCCCTTCTTTCTAGCTGAACTCTCTCTCTCACCGTAGTTCTTTATATGTCTCCTCCACTTCCTGATTCTGGTCATTACTCCTGTATATCTTCCATGCTAAACATCTTACATGTGACTTACAACTGCAACGTTTTTCTACCTATGAATATCCATCATTAAACGGAACATTCGAAAGGATTCATCGTCTGTCGTCCTAACTGTGAGTTTATTCATTGAGTTAAACTGCCTGTATCGATGCAAGGGATGAATATCAAACCAGCTTGAATAAGGCCTACTTAAACCTGGAGATGAACTTTATCGCTTTGTAGTTGAGACAGAACACACACGTACGGGTTTCCCGGCGGTAAAAAGTCCGCCGGGAAACCCGAGGGGTAAAACCGAGAACCTGCTCGGTAACTTTCCCCCTGTACACACCAGAGGTTTTCCCGTCAGGTAAAACTGCGGTGAGAGCTTTGGCCCGGGAATCCCGGCCGTATGTGTATGCTCCACCGCAGTGTTTCCCATAGGAAAACTGCCGGGTTAAAAACCGCCGCGAATCACGGCGGGAAAACTGCGATGGAGCATACAGGCGGCCGGTTTTCCCGGCCAAAACCTCTCATGGCAGTTTTCCTGCCGGGAAAACCGGTCGTGTGTATGAGGCATGGATTAATTACAGAACAGAACTCAAAAAAATCACTTCTTCCCTCTATGTAACCCTACAGTCATGTGAAATAGTAAATTCTAGAGACATATGTAATGCGTTTCGTTCCGAATTCATTTTTTTTACGAATTTCGTCAGATTCGGTAATTCGGAAAGAAAAGAAATAGGTGAGATTAGACTAAATAGATGAATAGAAAGGAATACCCTGTGTGCTTCCCCTGACTGAGCTGTGTTGAGACCCCTGGGAGGAGAGGATTCCCCTTTTTATTTTTCCCATCCCTCATCCCCCCCTTTTTTTTTCCCCATCTCTCACCCCCCGTTTCCCCCCCCCCCCCCCCCCGTCCCTCACCCCCCTTTATTTTTTTGTTCCCCCGTCCCTCATCCCCCCCTTTTTTTCCCCCCGTCCCTCACCCCCCCTTTTTTTTTCCCCCGTCCCTCATCCCCCCTTTTTTTTTTGTTGGGGTGTGGGGTGGTGGGAATAAATAAGGTTTTTAGCAGTAAAAAGGATTTCTTGGTATCCCACAATCCTCCACTCTACTGCGGTCATGTGACCTTCCCACAGCTTCTGGGCGTTTTTACCGCGGTACTCATTCATTTCAATGGGGAGAGGCATTTTTACAGCGCTATTTTATGCGCCCCAAAGATGCTCCAAAAAAGCTGTTTGCGGGATTTTTTCCAACGCACAGCCAGCACAACGCCTCAGTGTGAAAGCCCTCAGGGCTTTCACATTGAGAATGATGGGGCAGGATTATTTCAGGCGTTTTAACAGCGCTATTTTTAGCGCTAAAACGCCTCAGTGTGAAAGGGGCCTTAGGGATACTTGGTGGGGTGGGGTGTGTAGCCCCTTAATTACATATGGGTGAGAGGGGGATGGAATAGATATGGTATATATCACGTGCAATAGAAGGGGGAAGATGGTTTAGTGAACATTGTAAGGTTTACTGATCCCTCCTTCTTCCCCCACCCCCTTTTTTTTGGGGCATGAAGGTTAATTAATGGTGGGAATGGAGGGGGGAGGGGAATTAATTTAGAAGAGGGGGGGAAGGGAGGAACATTTTTTGGAATTTTTTTTATTTATTTTTTGGGATGGGGGGGATACTAGATCAAAATGAATGTGATGTTATTGTATGATGTTATGTATGTCAATAATTATGTGTTGAATAAAAAAAATAAAAATAAAAATGTATTATGAAAAAAAATTCGGAAACAAGAAGCACTGTGTTCAGTGTAAAACGCGTCATCTCCAGGGTCCTGTAACCTTGTCCTTGTGGCTGTCAATTGTCATGTTTTGGAATTAAACACGTTGGTGTGCAGCCGTCTTCTTCTGTTCATCCAAATGAACGAAAACCCATTTAACCAATTTTTCCGAATATTCGTAAATTTGAATATTCGAAAAAGCGAAAATCTGTAGATTCGTAAATTTGAAAAATCTAAAATTTGTAAATTCATTCATTCGGAAATTCGAAAAATTCGGAAATTTGTAATTTAAAAAATTTGTATATTCATAAATTTGTAAATTCGAAATTTTTGCAAATTCTAAAATGAGTAAATTCTAAAATTTGTAAATTCATAAATTTGAAAATTCATAAATTCGGAAATTTGGAAATTCAATAAACTTGTAAATTTGAAAATTCAAAAATTTGTAAATTCATAAATTCGAAAAATGCATAAATTCGCAAATTCATAAATTGGGAAGTTTGTAAATTTGATAAATTTGTAAATTTGAAAATTCAAAAATTTGTAAATTCGGAAATTCATAAATTCGAAAAATTCATAAATTCGCAAATTCACAAATTGGGAAGTTTGTAAATTCGATAAATTTGTAAATTTGAAAATTTGTAAATTCGGAAATTCATAAATTCGGAAATTTGGAAATTCGATAAATTTGTAAATTCTAAAATTTGTAAATTCATAAATTCGGAAATGTGAAAATCTGAAATTCGAAAATTTGAAATAATAACTAACTATTAAATTATAAGTGTTGGAATTCCCTTCCAAATTTGGCTGTTTGTGAACGTAACGAATACATTTATCTGAAGTTACGAATTATCCGAAATAATGAATGGCGCATCTAAACGAATAGAAACATAATTAATTAATAATAAATAACAATAATAATAGTAAAAACTTTTTAGTATTATTATTTATTATTAATTCGTTCTGTTCCATTTGTTTAGATGCGCCATTCGTTATTTCGGATAATTCGTAACTTCGGATAAATTCGTATTCATTAAGTTCACTAACAGCCGAATTTGAAGCACCATCATGCACCAGTGGCAGCTGGTGGGGTTTCTTTTTTGGGGGGGGGAAACCCCCCCAGGCCGCCGGTGGAGCGGCACTAGCGCAACTGCCCCTACCCCCTGCGGTGCGGCACTAACTCCTCCAGCAACCCCCCCCTCCTGCTGTCTGCCGGTCAGTCCCCTGCAGGCGGTGAGAGCAGCGGGCGGGTCTTTATGGAGTGCGGAGCTGATGTGGCCATCTTCCAGCAAGGTTGCCCCTGTCCTTAAGCGTGGCGGGCTCGGGGAAAGCTGCTCCGGTGTCTTCTCCTGGAGCAGCATCCCGCGGTGCGTCTCCTCTCTGCTCCTCCCGGCGCTAGGCGTCCAATAGGATTGCCTGACGTTTTGGCCAATCGGGAAACGGGTTTCATACCCGCTTCCCGATTGGCCGGGAGGGTGATCAGTGTTGCAACAGTGAATAACAGTGAATAATCATTCGCCGTTGCAACACACCTGTGTGGGCTCAATGCTCTGCACCCCGAGCCCACCCTATTTTGAAGACTATTAGGTGGCATTAGAGGGGGGGGCGGCGCCTGTGCGCTCCACAATGCATGGGCCGCCACTAATGGGAGGACGTCTTAAATCTGCGTTTTTATTTTTTGCGCTATAAACAAAAAAAGAGTGACAATTTCGAAAAAAAAACAATATTTTTCACTTTTTGCTATAATAAATATCCCCAAAAATGTTTTTAAAAAACACATTTCTTCATCAGTTTAGACCGATACGTATTCTTCTACAAATTTTTGGTAAAAAAAAACGCAATATATTGATTGGTTTGCGCAAAAGTTATAGCATCTACAAATATGGGAAAGATTTATGGCATTTTTATGATTTATTTATTTTTTACTAGTAATGGCGGTGATCTCCGATTTTTAGCGGAACTGCGACATTGCGGCGGACAGATCGGACACTTGACACATTTTTGGGACCACTGACATTTCTAAATATGCACTGATTACTGTGTAAATGTCACTGGCAGGGAAGGGGTTAACAGTAGGGGCCGATCAATGGGTAAACTGTGTGTTCCCTGGGTGTGTTCTAATTGTATGGGGATAGGACTGACTAGGAGAGGAGACAGATCGTTGTTCCTACTTAGTACGAACACACGATCCATCTCGTCTCCTCTGCTCTGACAGGACAGGGATTTTTGTGTCTACACACACAAATCCCCGTGCTGGCTCCCGTGCACGCGATCGCACCCAAACCGCCGGCCATGCACATCGGGTCCCCCTGCCGTGCAGCGGGGGCATGCCCTCTGGCAGCTCTTAAAGGGAAACCCGTATATGTACAGGATTTTTGCCCAGGAGAGTCATTGTGCCGCAGTAAATCTGTGTGAGTCGGTCGGGAAGCGGTTAATGCGAAAAAGTCTTTATTATAACAACTGTGAAGCACGGCGGTGGAAATGTTATGGTTTGGAATTGCTTTGCTACATTGGGGCCTGGGCAGCTTGCACTCACCGAGTCACCTATACAGTCTTCATCATATCAAAGTGTGCTCGCTGAGAACGTAAGGCCATCCATCTGAACTTTGAGATGGAAATGAGTCTTTCAACACGACTCAAAGCACTCTAGCAAATCCACCAAGGAATGGGTCAAAAATAAGAGACGGGGTATTATGGACTGTCCTCGTTAAATCCATGATTTTGATTCCCATTGAAAAACATCCTACAATGAAGGCAGTCAAACATTTTATGTCAGAGACTGGGGGGGGGGGGGGGGGGCTTAAAGTCATTTCTACTACAGGGGGCAATACCAGCTCTTCATACCAAAGGTGTACTTACTTTTTCCACAATACACCCTTACATCTATTGATATTTTTTCTTGGATAATGTTTTTGTTGAATAAATGATTTTTGGGTTCTTATTCAAATACATCGCCGTTATCTGTAGGCATTGTTTGAATAAAGCTCTAATGTTTGCCTATCCCAATATGGTGGTGAGAGAGACGACAAATTTTCATGGGGTGTACTTCATTTTTCACATGACCGTAGTATATCTTAGTAATAACTGAACCAGCAAAATGTGAACCAAAATAACAACCGAGCATGTCAGAGATATTACAAGGGTTCTATAGAAGGCTGCAGGAGAGACAGATTTAGATGAAGGAACAGATTGAGAAGCCGGAGGGCTCTAGAGGGTTTGAAGGTAACCGCAACGATAAATCCACAGAAATGTCCGGCATGGCAGAATCATCAGAAGACGGTAGAAAATGACAAAAAAATAATGTGCGGGATGGACTGAAGAGTTTAGAGAAGGGATAGAGGAAGGTGAGCAGTATATATACTGTGCCTTGAAAAAGTATTCATACCCCTTATAATTTCCCACATTTTTGTCATGTTACAACTGTAGCGGCCTCCTCTCTCTCCTCTCTTTATCAGCTCGTCTGTCTCTTGTCTAGGGGTCCCTTAGAGGAGAGAGTGCGGGGTCACCACGCCAAGCCCTCACCGCAGATAGTTGCGTGGTGGAAGCAAAGTTCTTATGTTACCTTCGGGTCGGTGTTCTGCACCTGGAGCCTCCAAAGAGAGTTCCCTTGAACAATGTCTGCCAGAAAACGAGCCCCACACCATTAAAGTCCAACACTCCTTTATTCTTCTCAATGCAAAAGTGAACACAATCAGTTGGACTCCCTTAGAGAACAGAACATACAAGGAGGTGTGGATGTGAATAGGCCCAGACACAATGATCTCTCCACTTTCCTTCCTGAAAGTGGGTTGCGGTCTCCGAGCGAAGGGGGGATCTCCTTCCAGGCGGTCTCCGAGCGAAGGGGGGATCTCCTTCCAGGCGGTCTCTGAGCGAGGGGGGATCTCCTTCCAGGCGGTCTCCGAGCGAGGGGGGGATTTCCTTCCAGGCGGTCTCCGAGCGAGGGGGGATCTCCTTCCAGGCGGTCTCCGAGCGAGGGGGGGGATTTCCTTCCAGGCGGTCTCCGAGCGAGGGGGGATCTCCTTCCAGGCGGTCTCCGAGCGAAGGGGGGATTTCCTTCCAGGCGGTCTCTGAGCGAGGGGGGATTTCCTTCCAGGCGGTCTCCGAGCGAAGGGGGGATTTCCTTCCAGGCGGTCTCCGAGTGAGGGGGGATCTCCTTCCAGGCGGTCTCCGAGCGAGGGGGGATTTCCTTCCAGGCGGTCTCCGATGAGAGGCCCACCTGTCACTGGCAATATGCTGCACCGGGTCTTCAGACAAGTATCTCCCACCGGTCCATTACGCCTTCCGGATTCGGGTGCCCACTCCCGGGGTTCCCTAGGATCTCCTTCCCTCGCGGAACTCAGTGTTGGGCACTGAGCTCCAGACCTCCATCCGAGTACCTCACCCCAGGCTAAAGGTGACTGGGATGGAACACGACCTCCGAACGTCCTCTAGGCCTAGGCCACCCAGAGGACCGACACGAACCACCGCCCACAGGGTGAAGGTGCCCGGGACTCAACCCCGTGACAAAGATGGCCGGCCCCTTTATACCCTCTCCCAGCAAGCACGGCGGGTTCCCCGCCCCACCATACCGCTGCCAAGGGAGGACAAAAAGGGAGCACAGCACACAGCAATGGTTCAACCCCAGCCCAAGGCGACAGCGCCACCCGCTGGGCTGCAGGGAATTACACATCACTGGTGTCTCTGACAGTTTTAACACACAGAAAAGTGTATACCCGCTACACAGCCAAAAACGTAAATGTATTTTATTGGGATTTTATGTGATGGACCAACACAAAGTGTCACATAATTGTGAAGTGGAAGGAAAATAATAAATGATACAAATAAATATGTGAAAAGTGGGGGGGGCATTTGTATGGCGCCCCCCCGGAGTCAATACTTTGTAGAACCCCCTTTCTCTGCAAGTCTTTTTGGGGGTGTCTCTACCAGCTTTGCACATCTAGAGAGGGACATTTCTGCCCATTCTTCTTTGTAAAATATCTCAAGTTCTGTCAGATTGGATGGAGAGCGTCTGTGATCAGCAATTTTCAAGTCTTGCCACAGATTCTCAATGTGATTTAGGTCTGGACTGTGACTGGGCCATTCTAACACATGAATAGGCTTTGATCTAAACCATTCCATTGTAGCTCTGGCTGTACTTTAGGGTCGTTGTCCTGCTGGAAGGTGAACCTCCCCCCCCCCCCCGGTCTCAAGTCTTTTGCCGGTTTTCTTCTAAGATTGTCCTGTATTTGTCTCCATCCATCTTCCCATCAACTCTGACCAGCTTCCCTGTCCCTGCTGAAGAAAAGCATCCCCACCACATGATGCTGCCACCACCATGTTTCACGGTGGGGATGGTGTGTTCAGGGTGATGTGCAGTGTTAGTTTCCCCCACACATAGAGTTTTACTTTTAGGCCAAAAAGTCGAATTTTGGTGTCATGTGACCAGAGCACCTTCTTCCACATGTTTGCTGTGTCCCCCACATGTTTGCTGTGTCCCCCACATGATTGCTGTGTCCCCCACATGTTTGCTGTTTCCTCCACAAGATTGCTGTGTCCCCCACATGATTGCTGTGTTCCCCACATGTTTGCTGTGTCCCCCACATGATTGCTGTGTCCCCCACATGTTTGCTGTGTCCCCCACATGATTGCTGTGTCCCCCACATGATTGCTGTGTCCCCCACATGTTTGCTGTGTCCCCCACATAATTGCTGTGTCCCCCACATGATTGCTGTGTCCCCCACATGGCTTCTCACAAACTACAAACAGGACTTCTTATGACTTTCTTCCACCAATGTCTTTCTTCTTGTCACTCTTCCATAAAGGGCAGATTTGTGGAGAAGCACGACTAATAGTTGTCCTGTGGACAGATTCTCCCCCCTGAGCTGTGGATCTCTGCAGCTCCTCCAGAGTTACCATGGACCTCTTGGCTGCTTCTTTGATGAATGCTCTCCTTGCCCGGCGCGGTCAGTTTAGGGGGATGGCCATGTCTTGGTAGGTTTGCAGTTGTGCCATACTCTTTCCATTTTCCGATGATGGATTGAACAGAGCTCCGAGAGATGTTCAAAGCTTGGGAGATTATTTTATAACCTAACCCTGCTTTATACTTCTCCACAACTTTATCCCCGACCTGTCTGGTGTGTTCCTTGGCCTTCATGATGCTGTTTGTTCACTAAGGTTCTCTAACAAACCTCTGAGGGCTTCACAGAACAGCTGTATTTATACTGAGAGTAAATGGCACACAGGTGGACTCTATTTTCTAATCAGGTGACTTCTGAAGGCAATTGGTTCCTCTAGATTTTAGTTATCAGAGTAAAGGGGGCTGAATACAAATACCCCTCCCCCCCCCACACTTTTCACATATTTATTTGTATCATTTATCATTTTCCTTCCACTTCACAATTATGTGACACTTTGTGTTGGTCCATCACATAAAATCCTGGGGAGTCGGGAATGCTCTGTGCAAAACCAGCTGCACAGAGCAGGTAAGTATAACATGTTTGTTATTTTAAATAAATTGCCTTTAAAGCGGAAGTTCCACCCATATAAGAGTCAGCAGCTACAAAAAGTGTATCTGCTGACTTTTAATAATCAGACACTCACCTGTCCCACGGTCCAGCGATGCGGGAGCACAAAGCCCCGCTCCTCCCCCTCCTCTCCGAGGCGCCGACAATCTAACTGTGGGCGCCCGGCGGCTGTGGCTTCTCAACCGGGCACGCACTGCGCATGCGTGAGCCACGCTGCAAATGATCCGGCAATCTTCTGGGACCTGTGACGTGTCCTAGAAGATTGCAGGGAGGGAGGGGGAAGAGGTGAACTTCCTTCCGGCGCCGCGGAGCATAAAAACTGGGTATCCGCCCCCCCCCAAAAAAAATGACATGCCAAATGTGACATGTCATGGGGTCACCATCACTTAAAGCGGAAGTTCCATTTTTGGGTGGAACTCCACTTTATTATCACTTTAAATATCAGATATAAGAGGCCAAAGAACATACATGAAGGACAGAAGAAGCTACAGATGGGGAGGAAGCAGTGGCGGCTGGTGCTCAAAATTTTTGGGGGGAGCAAACAAACTGAAAAAAAAAACATCAATTGCCGCCACTGTGCCTATTAAACGCCACCAGTTTGTCCCCAAATGTAGCCAGTTTCCCCTCAAATGCAGCCAGTTTCCCCCCAGCCCTGCACTTACCTTCCCCGGGTCAGCGCCGTCCTCCTCTACACTCCCTCATGTCTTCTCCCGCCCTCGATGTCACTTCAGCCAATCAGGTTATCGGTAACCAGACCCGGTGAACCTAATTGGCTGAGACGCGTGTCAGTGTTAACCAGGGAACGCACAGCCCGTGGGTCCCCTGGTTAACTATTTGGAAGCCGATTACAGCCCTCAGGCTGTAATCGGGAAGCCTATCAGAGCGGCTGGCTCTGATAGACACTTCCAAAAACCAACCAGCCGCTGTTATTCAGATGGTTGGCGCTCGCCAGGGGGCCGGCCATCTGAATAGTGGGTGGCAGTGGCGCCGGAAACAATACATACATACATACATTCATGAAATGCATGAATGCATGTATTGTTGACGGTGCAGGGGAGAGAGGGGGCGGCGCTCCTGCGCCCACTATGGACGCACCGCCACTGGAAAGAAGGGATTATTGAACAATGAAGGAGCTACAAAAGAAGTTGAGGAACCTTCACAAACGATGGAAGAACCTTCAGAAATGGCATCAAAAGCTTCGGACAGAGGTTACAGAGGAGAGAGAAGAGGGTGAGGGACAAACAAGGCTGCAGAAGAAGCTACACAAAGGGCTTGACAGGTTACAGAAAAGACAGAGAACGCTTCACAAAGGAAAAGAGGGCGCCAAAGAAGAGCTGCCAGAAGCTACATAACAGACACAAGAGTCGGAAGAACCTCCATGAGGAACAGAAGGAGCTACAGATGGAGAAGAAGAGGTTACGGAATGGATAAAAGAGCTACCGACAAAACAGAAAAAGCTACAAAGAATCCACAGAAGAACCTACAGGAAGGGGGTAGAATACAAAAGAGGCTACAAAAGAGACAAGAGCAGATAAGACGTGTTAAAAAAAAACGTACGGAGTTTAGTTTTTTTACAAATTTAAAGTTGTTACAAAACATTTATAAATGTTACAGAATCAACAATCTGATAGAAAACTCTACTGCATTCTTTAACACTCACTTTTAAAGTGCTTTTCAGTGCTCGGATGCGGTGCAGCTTATCGTTGATGATGGGGTCGTTGCATCTTTTAATAAATGATCTCCTGAACTCCTGCTTGGTGGAAGGTCGCTGCTCACCAAAGGCGGATAGGCTGGCTTGTTCCAAGGTCTTGTAGAGCTCCTCCAGGCCATCTGTGCTGGACCGGTTCTCGTTCTTACTGTCTGGAACAGATGCAGCATTTTATTGTCTACTCTCTCATGTCTCAAGAGGCAGCTCAACAGGGTTTATATACACACATACATATAGCGGAATGTTTTTGGGCATCTGACCACTTTGTGGACAGAAATATGTGGACAACCCTCCAAATGATTGAGTTCAGCTGTCCCCTGTGAAGGGTGCTGGTAATACTCCATCATACAAAGACATTCTAAATTATTGTGCTTTTCTGTAACAGTTTCGGGAAGACTGTTTTCTGTTCCATCATGACTGCGTGTGCCCCTGTGTACTAAGCTGGCTCCGTAAGGACATGGTTTGACTAGTTCGGTGTGGAGCAACTCCAGTGTCCTGCACAGAGCCCTGACCTCAACCCTACTTTACACCTTTGGGATGAAATGCCAACTGTGAGCCAGGTCTTCGCATCCAACATCATTACCTGACCTCACTTATGGGTGCAATTCCTACACACACCCTCCAGGATTATGTAAAAAGCCTTCCCAAAAGAGTGGAGCCAACTTCATACAGACACGTGTTGACCAGTTTGTACCGGCTCCATAAGGGCATGGGTGGACCAGTGTGGACCAGCTCCAAAAAGAGTTGGGTGGACAAGCTCGATAAAAACATGGGTTTACCAGTTTGGACTAGCTCCATAAAGACATGGGTGGACCAGTTTGGATCAGCTCCATAAAGACATGGGTTGACCAATTGTGACCAGCTCCATTAAGACATGGTTTAACCAGTTTGGACCAGCTCCATGAAGACATGGTGTGACCAGTTTGGACCAGCTCCATAAAAGCTCCATAAAGACATGGGTTGACCAGTTTGGACTAGCTCCATAAAGACATGGGTGGACCAGTTTGGATCAGCTCCATAAAGACATGGGTTGACCAATTGTGACCAGCTCCATTAAGACATGGTTTAACCAGTTTGGACCAGCTCCATAAAAGCTCCATAAAGACATGGCTTGACCAGTTTGGACTAGCTCCATAAAGACATGGGTGGACCAGCTCCATAAAGACATGGGTGGACCAGTTTGGACCATCTCTATAAAGACATGGGTGGACCAGTTTGGACCAGCTACATAAAGACATGGGTGGACCAGTTTGGACCAGCTCTATTAAGACATGGGTGACCAGTTTGGACTAGCTCCATAAAAACATGGGTGGACCAGTTTGGACCATCTCTATAAAGACATGGGTGGACCAGTTTGGACCAGCTCCATAAACACATGGGTGGACCAGTTTGGACCAGCTCTATTAAGACATGGGGTGACCAGTTTGGACCAGCTCTATTAAGACATGGGGTGACCAGTTTGGACCAGCTCCATAAAGACATGGGTGGACCAGTTTGGACCAGCTCCATAAAGTCATGGGGTGACCAGTTTGGACCAGCTCTATAAAGACATGGGTTGACCAGCTCTATTAAGACATGGTGTGACCAATTTGGACTGTGAAGGAATGTGATGAACATAATGATAATCAGAAAATGCCTATTTTCTATGCATCTTTTCTATACTATAAAGTCTATATTGTTTTTTTGTATATATACAACTGCTTTTATATTCCTTGCTCAAAATGGCCGCTAGTAGCACCCTCTCCCATCGAAAGAAAAATGTAAGAAAACAAAGATGGCGCCTACCCCCTGCTGCCTACGCATTGGAGGAATGAGGAAGTAGAGGGACCAGGTGACAACCAAGCTTCGACCATCAAGTTTTTGCATTCTTCCTGCATTTCAGCCAACCAGATGTGCCTTTTAGACTGATCACATTTACATAGTAGTGACGTGTACTTTATCGTTCTTTTGTGTATAAGAAGCCGGGCACGGCCTTGAAATAAACAGAGAGATAAGGAAGTGGTTGAACTGAACAGACGTCCAGTTTGATTGCGTCTGACGTGCAAGCATCTCCACACTTTATTATTAGGAACAGCAGCAGATATTCAGCCTGAGCCCGCTTGAAGCTCGATCCATCACAGGACCAGCTCCATAAAGACATGGGTTGACCAGTTTGAGCCAGCTCCATAAAGACATGGGGTGACCAGTTTGGACCGTTTCATAAAGACATGGGTTGACCAGTTTGGACCGGCTCCATAAAGACATGGGTGGACCAGCTCCATAAAGACATGGGTGGACCAGCTCATAAAGACATTGTGTGACCAGTTTGGACCAGCTCCATAAAGACATGGGTTGACCAGTTTGGACCAGCTCCATAAAGACATGGGTGGACCAGTGCGGACCAGCTCCATAAAGACATGGGTTGACCAGTTTGGACCAGCTCCATAAAGACATGGGTTGACCAGTTTGGACCAGCTCCATAAAGACATGGGTGGACCAGTGTGGACCAGCTCAATAAAGACATGGGTGGACCAGTGTGGACCAGCTCAATAAAGACATGGGTGGACCAGTGTGGACCAGCTCAATAAAGACATGGGTGGACCAGTGTGGACCAGCTCAATAAAGACATGGGTGGACCAGTGTGGACCAGCTCAATAAAGACATGGGTGGACCAGTTTGGACCGACTCCATAAAGACATGGGTGGACCAGTTTGGACCAGCTCCATAAAGACATAGGTTGACCAGTTTGGTGTGGAGGAACTTGAGTGTCCTGCACAGAGCCCTGATCTCAACCCTACTTTACACCTTTGGGATAAATCAGGATGCATACGGCAAGTCAAGTCTTCTCATCCATCATCAGTACCTGACCTCATATATGAAGACAATTCCCACACGCATCTTTTAAAATCTTATGGTAAGAAAGGAAATACATTTGACTTTTTTTTCAAATACTGACAAGGTAAAGGTCCCTTCATTCATTTTACCTTCTCTACTGGAACTGCTGTGCTTCCTCTTCGGTAACTCATCTTCCATCTTTTCCTCTAATGGTTCTGTGTTGTTATTCCCTCGGTTCTTCCCCCTCCCATCCCTGTTCCTCGGCAAGCTTTGGCTGCGCTGTTTCTGCGTTCGGGCGTGCGCCGTGTGACTCCGGGGACACTCTGCTAGGGGGAAGGGCCCATCTCTTTCATGGTTATGGCGCCTCTGGACCGGTAGCGTGGCTTGTTTGCGCCTTTCTGGTGACATCCCCATCCTGCCCCCCATATGCTCCGAATCGGAGGGCACCGTCTGCAGGAAGTGAAGGCCGGAACTGGTCAGGGGAGTTTCTATTAAATCTTGCCAAGACCGGCGCTCTCTATATGTGGGGCGACACCCCGAGGAGTGCGTGCTGCCGGTGGCGTCCTGCCGCGACTCCTCTGCGGAGGAATGGGAGTAGGTGGACTCGCTGGAAAAGTGGCGCCCCCCGTGTTTCTGTTCAGGGAAGGGACTCGAAGAATTGCCCTGAGAAAACAAAGTCATAACAAATGATTTTCTAGGTAATGGATACATTGCAAAAAATAAATACCAGATACCCAAATTATTTATCTCATTATCATTAATTCGCTACATTCCATTTGTTTAGATGCAGCATTCGTTATTTCGGATAATTCGTAACTTCGGATAAATTCGTATTCGTGACGTTCACTAACAGACAAATTTGAAAGGAAATTCAAATACCTATAATTTAATAGTTAGTAATAGTTAAGTTATTATTAATTTGTTATTTTTTAAGATTTTCAAATTTTTTGATTTTCAAATTTCCAAATTTTCGACTATTCAAAAAATTTGTTAAACGGGTTTTTGTTATTCGGATATTTACAAATTAACAAGTTTGTCGAAATTCGTTAAAAAACTAATTCGGAACAAAACGTATTGCACATGTCTACTCTTTCTTGAGAGATCTGCGGTCATAAAGACCCCAAATTTCATCTTTACCTTTAAAAGCAAAACATCCAAAAAATGTTTTTGTTTTTTTTTTACTTTTGCTTTAAAAAAAAAAAACTAATTATGCGCCATTTGTTATTTTGGATAATTCGTAACTTTGGATAAATTCGTATTCATTATGTTCACTAACAGACAAATGTGGAAGAAAATTCCAATACCTATAATTTAATAGTTAGTAATAGTTAAGTTATTATTAATTCGTTCTTATTTAAGATTTTCGAATTTTCGGGTTTTCGGATATTCGTATTTGCGAATTTATAAATTTTAGAATTTTAGAATTTATGAATATTCGAATCTACGAATGTAAGTTATTAATAATTAGTTATTATTTAAGATTTTCAAATTTTCGGGGTTTTTGAATTTCCGAATTTCTGAATATTCAGAAAAATTTGTTAAATGGGTTTTTGTTATTCGAATATTTCCAAATTTGCCGAAATTCCTTAAAAAACTAATTCGGAACGAAACGTATTGCACATGTCTACTCTTTCTTGAGAGATCTGCGGTCATAAAGACCCCAAATTTCATCTTTACCTTTAAAAGCAAAACATCCCCAAAAAATTTTTTTTTTTTTTTTTTTTAACTTTTGGTTTAAAAAAAAATAATAATAATTATACGCCATTTGTTATTTTGGATAATTCGTAACTTCGGATAAATTCGTATTCATTACGTTCACTAACAGACAAATTGGGAAGAAAATTCCAATACCTATAATTTAATAGTTAGTAATAGTTAAGTTATTATTAATTAGTTCTTATTTAAGATTTTCGAATTTTCGGGTTTTCTGATATTCGTATTTGCGAATTTCGAATTTATGAATTTTAGAATTTACGAATTTATGAATATTCAAATTTACGAATTTAAGTTATTAATAATTAGTTATTATTTAAGATTTTCAAACTTTTGAATTTCCGAATTTATGAATATTCAGAAAAATTCATTAAATGGGTTTTTGTTAATTCGGATATTTTCGAATTAACGAATTTGTCGAAATTCGTTAAAAAACTAAAAGGGAACGAAACCAATTGCACATGTCTACTCTTTATTGAGAGATTTGCGGTCAAAAAGACCCTGACCCCGGGTTCACACTTGTGCGATGCGAGAACCAGCGTGATTCTAGTGCCGGTTCCCGCATCGCTCCTCTCCCGCAGGCGGTTCACGCTGCCTTGTGCGAACCGCTGCGGGTGTCACGCGGTTTAGTTCACAGATCGCAGTGCGAACTCGCACAGGAATCGGATCGCATAGGTGAGAACATCCATGCGATCCGATTCTAGTGCGGGGAAA